>VDFB02180880.1:0-17500 GCA_007258455.2 Sequoia sempervirens | reverse complement strand
GGTGCAAAGATTGTTGGAAAAGGAACAATTAGTTTTGATGGAATACACAATACTGATGATGTCTATTATGTTAAGGGCTTTAGGCATAATATTTTGAGTGTTGGAAAAATGTGTAGCAAAGGATTTAAGCTTGTGTTTCAGGATAACACTTGTGATATCATAAAAGGTTTTGGAACTGTGGTTGCTATGGGAAGAACATATGGAAACATTTATCAACTTAAGGGTTAGTTCCTTGTATCTCAAGTTAATGAAAGTTGGCTATGGAACCAAAGGATGGTACATGTAAACTTTGACAATCTGATCAGGATTAGTTCAAGAGAAGTTGTTCGGGATCTGCCTAAAATCACAAAGCCTACCAATACTATTTGTAGAAGTTGTCAGTTGGGAAAACAAACAAGATGTAGCTTTAAAGGAAAAGAGAAATCATCTACCAGAATGTTGGAATTGGTTCATACTGACCTCTATGGTCCCACAAGAACAAGAAGTCTTAATGGTGACAAATATTTTATGCTTCTTATTGATGATTATTCTAGAATGACATGGGTTACATTTCTTAGGGAGAAAGCTCAAGCTCTAGATAGATTTAAAGTGTTAGGGTAGAGAATGAAGTGAACCTAAGAATCAAATGTTTAAGGTCTGATAGAAGTGGAGAATTCACTTCCAGTGAGTTTAATACATTTTGTGAAGAGCATGGCATAAAGAGACATTTTTTTGCTCCTAGAACTCCTCAACAAAATGGAGTTGTTGAGAGGAAGAATCAGACTATTCAAGAGGCTACAAGAACTATGATGAAAGAGGAAAATGTACCTGATGTATACTAGAGAGAAGCAATCCACACAACTATTTATATTCTTAACCGAGTTCAAATGAGAGGTAACAACACAAAGACTCCTTATGAATTGTGGACTGGCAAGATTCCTACTATTAAGTACTTTAAGGTGTTTGGAAGAAGATGTTATATTAAAAGAGATGATGAGAACCTTGGAAAGTTTGATGCTAGATGTGATGAAGGTATTTTCCTTGGATTTTCAACTAATAGAAAAGCTTATAGATGCTTCAATTAAAGATTGAGGAATATTGTTGAGAGTGCAAATATAAAAGTTGATGAAGATATGCACAGACCAGTTGAAATAATTGAAGTTGAACCAGATGAACCTATCTACAAACAAGTACAAGAAGATAATAAGGAAGAAGAAGAACATATTGAAGAAGAAGGAGAAGCTCTGGAACTTACTCCTAAGACTCCAAAGTATGTACAGAAGAATCATCTGGAAGAATAAATAATTGCAGACAAGAGTGAAGGCGTAAAGACAAGAAGCAAAGTGGTAGCAGATGAGGTAATTTTTTGTTTACTTTCCAAGATAGAATCTAAATCAGTGTGTGAAGCATGCCAAGATGAAAATTGGGTTAGAGCAATGAAAGAGGAGTTGCAACAGATAGAGAAGAATCAGACATGGGAATTGGTTCCTAGACCTATAAACAAGAACATAATTGGTTCAAAGTGGGTGTTCAGGAATAAGTTGAATGAGAATGGTTAAGTTGTAAGAAACAAAGCAAGGCTTGTGTGCAAAGGTTATTCACAGGTTGAAGGAATAGACTTTGAGGAGACATTTTCCCTGGTGGCAATAATGGAGGCTATTTGGATGTTCTTGGCATTTTCTGCACACAAAGATTTCAAGGTATATCGCACTAATACATTTGACTACAAAATTTAACGAAACTGTCCGATGAAATATGTAAAATTCGATGTTCGTCGGGTGCTTGTAAAATTTGATGTGTAATTTCCAATTTTTTGAAAGTTTATCCCCGGCGTTCGTTGAAATTTTGATGAACCTGGGGTTCATCGAAATGTCGGCTATCATTTTTGTCAAATTTTTTACAAACATGAAAAATAAAAAAAAATCATATTGTGGCCAACATAAAGAAAAGTGAGTTCGCTCCTGATTTATTGCGACAGTGTTTTGCTCTACTTGAGACATTTTGTGGAGAACTAAGGATGATTTTCTTGGGAAAAAAAAAAAATTCAAGAAGATATCGCCAGGTTGAGGGTAGTCATTGTCTTTTTGCAGAATTTAGTTGTGAAGTCAGATTTGTAGTTCCAGGTTTGAAAATCATATTTTAAAGCAACGTCTCATCAGATTTCATTTTTAGAGGTTATGGGTTTTGAGAATTTCATGTCCATATTTTGTTGTGTGGAATCACCATAAGATCACAACCAAGGAACATATTCTTGTGACTGTAATTATGTGATCCATAACTCTTTTGGTCATGTGCAACAGTTGTGTTATAACAAATACATGGTGCATTCATGTGTGACCCAAGTTTAATGTGGCTATGTTGTGATAGAAATGGAGGCACTCATATAATGTAGTTAATTTAGGTTGTATAATAGGCACAAATCTACCGCTAAAGTACTTGTGTTGTCTCGCTTGAATTGAAGTTACGATGTAATTATAGTATGATCCAAGAGTGATTACCTCTTGCTACAATAAAGAGCCTATAACTCTGGTTGATATGCAGAGTGGTTGTGTTATATCAATTATGTAGTGCATTCAAGCACAACCCATGTTTAATGGGCTATTCTAAAGAGTGATCAAGATTTTCTAAACCTTATGAATGTTACTTGACATATATTTTCATAATCTCAAATTCCTTTAGTGGATTTTGAAGTATCAATGTATCCTATATAGGGTTTAGAATGATTTCTTTTAATTAAAAAAATAAATAAATGATGTATTTCCCTATAATTAGATAATGTGGAGATCTCCTAAATCTGCCCCAGCACACTATCCTCTCTGGCACTGTATTCATTACTCCAACTACTAGGGTTTTACATGTGACATCTTTAATATCTCCATGACCGTGGGCTTTTAAATAGATCTCACTTTTCTTTAACTTTTCATGGTAACCCTTGAGTTCCATAATCCACCTTCAATCTCTTCTAAGAACATTGTCTAAGTTAATCAAGATAGTATGCATATAAAGCAAGTCCTTCATACCCCATTGTTCCAAACCACCACTCATCACAAAATGTTGCCTCCATACACAATAGCACGCTTAAAAATTATGGTTGTCGTAAAGGATTGACCATTAAGGTCACCACTTTCATCATGAAGATATATAATGAGATTTTTGTCTTCAAACTCAAGGCATTATGCACATAACATTGTGAATTGTTTGTTGTCTACGATTTGATTTTCTTGCACATTTACTGCTTTGCTAACTTCCTTTAAGACTGGGTATTGCACCCTCAGCTGCAATCTCAAACAGCTCACTCACTATCACTTGAAGATTCATTTCATGAGAATCCTTCTATAAAATCAAACTATGACCTATAGACTGCATACTTACTACAAGGGACTCATTATTTCATGGTATTGTAGTTCTTAAGATCCTTCAACCTTATTGACACTACTTCACAGTCCACAAGGTATTATTCACTATTCTCTCATCTTTGATGAGTCTCAAAACACTGCTCAAACATGCAATCCACTACCTCCATTATACATTAATGGCTAAGAAGAAACATTGAACCTATGATTACCACTGTTACTTAATTTGGATAGTCATTCCCTAATTGCATTTTCCTTTGTCTAACACTGCCACTAAAACATTTGAAACCCCTTATAACAAAGTAAGGAGGTAAGGAAACCTCACCTGCTAAAATCTCCACTTTACTATGCAAGGTTTGAGATGTATTATCTTGTCACTACTCAGCCTCTTTTTGACTATCACATCTCAAGTGACTATCATTATTCTTACCGTAGATTGCATTTACAAATGTCACTAAGCTACATAGTGTGCTTGTTATTGGCTACAATCTTTAGATTGCAAGATTTTGTTATTACCTACAATGTCTCAATTTTTCTAGTATTGCAACCTCACTAATCCGCTATAGTTATTGTTTATGTTTCTACGGAGGCTTAGGGTTTGTACCCTAATCATGCTCTTACCAATGCTTCTGTTGTTTTTTATTAGGGCTCTCTCAATGTTGAGGGCCCTAGGGATAAGCTCATCATAAAAAGTGACACATTGCATCTTTAACTAAAAGGATAAATCCATATTGACATTAGCAATGATGATTCTGACTTGTTGCTCCTTAGGAATGGGTCACTTGCTCTTAATAGCTCGCTACATCCATTGTTGTAGGAAGTTTGTGATCAAATTCAATATTATGATTTTATGAGTCTTAACGGTTGGAAATCATAGTAAAATCAAAATTTAATAAGTTTTGGAATTAACATTTTAAAGTGTTTTTTGGGATCATTAACTTCAGACTATCTTCTCTTTTGCAGGGGTGGTTGCATGCCAAAAAAATTTGGTGTAAAATATTAGAATTATTAGATTATGTTACCTATCTATGAATAAAAATTATTGGAGTGTGAGTTTGATATTTTTTGAAGATCTAAATAGTCAAGCTTGGTAAAGAAAAATCATGTCAGATAATATTAGTCTAGAACAAAATAAAGACACTTGATAGATTGTGGGCTAGATTGAAAATAAAGGGTGATGGAAAATGCTATTTTCCTTGCAATAATTGCAAGGGCTTAAAGATGAGATGACTTTTAATCATAACAAACGAGAAACATTGTAGGCAGCATGGTCATGTTGAAGGGGGACATGATAATCGTCCATTGGTAAGTTGTTCATTATATGTGTTTATATTGATTGAATTTGTAAATGTTTATATCATTTTAAATTTATATATATATATATATATAATCACTTGATCATGATCATGGCTTATTTGTGTCTATCATTATTATAAAGGTGGGGCACCCTAGGGCAGATGATATGGATTATCATGGCCTGCAGAATGTGGTTTTGCAAGCAGATGAACATGGAGTTGTGAATATCGAAGATGAAGTTAATGATCCTATGTAAGAAGATGATCATGCACCAGAAAACACAGTTCAAGATGATGGTACAAATACATTGATCCATGCCACATTTAGTGGCAGAGCTGATCATGATGATCAAGATGACTTTGATGATGTTCATGATTTACTTGTACTTGCAAAGGCATACGAGCCCCTTTATGAAGGCTTTGAAACAACTCTTCTCTCTGCTGTATCGTTGATGTTGAACTTGAAGGTTATGAATGGTTTATCAAACATAGCAATCTCACGGATGTTAAGGTATGTCATATGTCATCTTTTTTCATCTTTTTTAATTGTTGTTAGTTCATCACTAGTAAGTAAAGGATGAAATATGTACCATTAATATTCTTTATATTAACAAATTATTTTTTGTTGTAGATTGATTGCTAAATTTTTGTTACCACCATTAAATATTTTACATCACTCATACCGAGATTTATTTTCCATTATGAAAGATATCGGAATGGAGTATCAAGAAATAGATGCATGTCCCAATTATCATATTATATATCATAAACAACAGACTTGCAAATGCACGCCCAATGTCATAATATCGCGAGATACTCTAATGCATCAACTAACAAAAAGGTTCCTTGTAAGGTTCTTTTTCTCATATATTCTCATTATTCCATGTATGCAACAATTATTTAGGTGCAAAAGCTTAGCCCAATTTATGGATTACCATGCATGAAATAGAAGTGGAGATGACATTCTTTGAATTCCTACATATGGTTCTACATTTGGGGACATGGAGGAAAAATGGCCACACTTTAAAGAAGAACCTCATAATCTTAGGATTTCATTACTGGGACGAATGGTGTCAACCATTTGGAGAGTTGAGATCTATTTACTCGCTGTGGCCTATTTTTTGTTATCAATAATAACATTCCTCCATAGATGTCAATAAAGAGGGAGCACATAATGTTGTCAATGATTGTTCCAGGTATTTGTTTACATCAATTTTCTTTAACGTAGTTGCATCTCATTTGTCTTATTTGTTGCATAATGACTTATATTTTTTCATTCAATAGTCATGTACATTAATTTATATATATTGCAGTAAAATGGTTATAATAATTATGTAATGTTTATGATCATTCAACTAGGTAAGTACCAAGTTAAAGATATGAATGTATATATCGAGCCTCTTATCGACGAGTTACTAAAGTTATGGAATGGCGTCACTATGTATGACGCCTCTAGACCAATAGGACAAAGACAATTTCAATTCCATGCAATGCTTGTATGGACAATTCATGATGCCTCAGGGCTAACACATTTTGTGGTATGTTATAAAGTTTGACTGCACTTTAACAATATTTAATTTGATGAAGTAGATATCATGAATGTTTTTAAAATAATCTATTCATTATATATAATTATAAAAATTGACATATTTAATCCAATTATATATGATCTTGTAGGTCTTTAAACAAAGGGAAATTTTGCATGTCCAATTTGTGGTCCAAAGATGAAATCTCGTCGTTCAACAAGTTTAGGAAAGCAGGTGTTTGATGAGTATAGGCACTTCCTCCATAGAAATCATAAGTATCGAACTACTGAAAAACATCTTTTCAATGGGAAAAATGAGACTACATCAAAACCACGAAGAATATCACCTCACCTATTAAAGTTGGAATATAATAGAATTAATCATCAAGGTTATACATCGGATCAAATTATTTATCTATCATATATGATATATTTTGAATTTATATTTTTATATTGTGTTGTGTTTACTTATGTTGTAATTGACAATGATTGTCGTTGTTAATTTGTTTAACTTATATGCTTCATGAAGGTCATCAAGGCATTAATAGTCGGCTTCCACAGGGAATGAAAAATTATCCCAGACAATTTAGTAGGTTGCCCTTCTATGAGCAGCTACAAATTGTGCATTTATTTGATACAATGCATATCAGAAAGAATATAACAAAAACATTATGGAAAATATTGGATGGAAGGCATGACAAAGAAAAAATTGTGAAAATTTGTAGTGACATTCAGGAAGCCAATCATGCAATGAAAAATGTCATTCAATTAAATAGTGATGGAGTCCAAATTAATATAAGTGCCCTTCCTTGGTTATTAACAGAGTAGCAAAGAAATGCTATAAAAAAAGTCATACAAAAAAATTAATTTCCCATAGGATTTGTTGCAAACATAAACAATATAATAACAAAGAAAGGTGAATTTGGGTCAGGGATGAAAACGCATGATTGACATCCCTTTATTAAGGTAATTATTCTGGTATATTATATACACTTATATAATGCATGTACTTTTCAGTGTATTGTGTTTACTACTTTTGGAAAAATAATGAAAAGATCATTTTATAATTGTTGTAGTACGTTCTACCTCTATCTCTCCCAGACAACTTTGATAACAATGTCAAACAAGTTATATATGATCTTGGAAAATACATGAGGTAAATAGCGAGATTTGTTCAATTTGCTGTATACATCTTATAATTGCCATTTGTTTTACTTGTTATGTAATATATTGTATATTTTTGTTAAATATCGCTAATATATTTGTGCCCTGAATCACTTGTAGATGGCTATCATCTAAAGAAATCCATAAAGAAGATATAAATTATTGGAAGAGAAAAATTCCTTGTCTAATGTGTGAAATGCAAAAGTGTCTACGTTCAACATTTTTCAATGCACAAGAACACTATCTCATACACCAAGTTGAGGAGATTGAATTGTGTGGACTTGTACACACAAGGTCAATGTGGATGGTTGAAAGGCACTTGAAATTTTTGAAGGCTTTGGTTAGACAAAGAGCACATCCTGAGGGTTCTATGGTGGAGGGATATATAGTATACCAAACCATGGTGTACATTAGTGAATATCTTCCTAATTTTGTAGCAAAGATCCATGTAGATCGCATTTGGGATCCCAACTCCATTAACAAATTTGAAGGGGAGTACCTGTTGGGGAAAGGTAGATTGAGGAAAGTGAGAGGTAATTATAAGATGGTCATCGAGATTAATTGGAATACATTTTACATATTGTTTAAATGTATATGGTACTTATTTAATTTTTAATCTTCAATATACATCAATTATAAATTAAGGTCGTATACTATGGTATTTAACTAATTATACGTCGTTTGTGAATTTCAATTTTTTTTTGATACAGCTGGTTGAGAGTGGATGCACTACATTTGTACGTCACCAAAAATCTTGATTGGATGAGTCAGCATGGATTGAACGAGCGTCAACAACTGGGCCGCATTAACATGGGAAGGCGTGGCTTCATTGGTTAAAGAAGCTCATCGTGAATGGAGATTCCAATGTTACACAAAGAGAAATTGATTTAGCATGGTTTAAGAGATAAAAAGGCACGTATAAATATATTAATCACCCATATTATTTAATTGTTTTCAAGTATATTGATGTATATATATTTGAGATTGTTTTCTTTGCATACATTATCTCGCCAAGAATAAATATGTTTATCAACCGACGATATTGCAATAATTTTTACATATTTGACATATTGCAGGTGAAACACCACAAGGCTATGTGGTGCAATGGTCATAAATTTCAATCAAAATGTTGGATGACATGAAGAAAACTTGTGATTCTGTATAACTGTAGTCTTTCAGGTGACTAATGTTTCATCTAGAAGCGACATACATCCAGAAGTCTCAAAATCGATACTATGGGATTTTGGATGATATATTTGAGTGTGACTTTAAGTCCTTCAAAATAATTTTGTTCGCCATTCTAATGGTACAAAGCTATGGTTGAATGAAAATGATCTGAGAGAATCATATTAAACATGATAATGGATTTACCATGGTTAATACAAGGTCTGATCGAGCGAGCTGGAAATGAGCCCTATGTTCTTCCAAGCCAATGTGAGCAGGTATTTTACTCAGAGGTTCCAGGTAAACCGGGTTGGTCATTTGTTGTTAGACATGATCCAAGAGGAAGGTCAGTAAAGTATAATGTGGTGGAAGAAGAAGATACTGAAGAACTAGAAGATGATGTAGATGATGATCGTGATCAATGGTTAGTTGATGATGTCCTTGATGAAGATGTCAAGAGGAGGAACTAGATGATGATGATGTAGGAGTTAATGTTCATGAAGATGATATCCATGTGGATGATGACATTATCAAACGGATATCGATGATGATGATGATGATATGACCAATCCTTACAATGTCGAACGATCGATGATACAGACAAAGAGTTGGATGAAGAAGAAGATCAATGACATTGAAATGTATAAGTTATGCAATTATATTATCTATTTGATATTAATTTCTTGATAGAATTATATTTGACTTATGTGGTTACATAATTAATTCATGATGTTTTTAATTTTTATGCTATTACATAATTAATTTAATGATGTACTTTTTAATGTTTGAAAGGTCAAAAAATTAAAACATTTCAATAGTGATATTAACAACCTTGAGATTAGTGTGTTTTATGTTTCATGTGATCATAAAAGATTAAAAATTTAGTTGTAGAGGTGGTTGTTCAATGGTTGACGTGTATGTTGGTTCTTTTTACAATGTAACCAGGTTTGTCTTCTAATCTACCTATGGAATTTCCAATTCCAATCGAAGGAAGCTCGAAGGACCTGGACCAACTGACGAGGACTTTAAAAGCTTCCTACACTTCGGGCTCTGCAAGACCCGGGAGGGTGATCCCTTAATGTGTTTACAACCTCTGCACCATTATTATAAACAACATTAACAATAGCAGATGATCTCACTTAATAGCTCAACACGATAAGATAATATCAACTAGAATTGGTTGTTCATAGACAATATCAACTAGCTTTGAGATAACTAAACACAATCCATTGTATAAGATAGTCAATGATTTGCAATTTGTAGCAATCTCTAGGCAAAGACAAACAAATACTAAACTACACTAATAATTACAACTTAAATCAGTGCCATATATCCATTGCAAGAGTCAAATTCATAAGCATCTAGAGGTTTATAACAGATTTAATACATCACATATAAGATCCCTGACAATATTGCATTACAATTTCATCAGTATGCATTCTAACCCAGGACTACTTATCAAATCCTTATACAACACATATCCGCCTATAATCCCATTCAAGCATTTTGATTAATTCCTTGAATTAAAGCTAAAATAGAATCATACACACCACAACAGTGAGATGGATAAAACAACCCTTAGTTATTTCATTCAAAGTTCAGATATGCATGTACAATGGAGAGACATGAGCTTGAATTTTTATTTCAACTCAAATGATAGTACTGTTATACAATATTAAATCTCTATGAACTCAAAACCTGTTACATAATGACTCAAAACCTAAATTGCATTTCTCTAAAACCATTGGATATGCAGAACATATCTGCTTATAATCCCATTCAAGCATTTTAATTAATTCTTTGAATTAAAGCTAAAATAGAATCATACACACTACAAGAGTGAGTTGAATGAAACAACCCTTAGTTATTTTATTCAAAGTTCAGATATGCACATATAATGGAGAGAGACGAGCTTGAAATTATCATTTCAATTCAAATGCTAATATTGTTATGCAACATTAAAACCTCATGAACTTAAAACCTATCACAGAGTGACTTAGAACCTAAATTGCATTTCTCTCTAAAACCATTGATCTTTACAATCAGCTCTGCAACTTCGCCTAGACTCGATCAAAATTATCTAACTTGCTAACCCGTACTTCTGGCCTTGAAATCCTTCTTATAGAAAAATGAAGGAGCAAACAAGCTTCGGGCCAGAAATTACACACGTCACCAGTCGATTAGAGCACCTAATGATAATCCAAAAATCGTTACAACTGCAATCATCCTGGAGCATATTCATGTTCATCATGTCGACTGAGGAAATTTGATGCAATTCAAAAACCACAAGAAACCCATACTAAGAAAGTCATCAATACAAAACTAGGACGTTGTAACCGTAGCATCAGATTTGCCACCTGTCCATAGTCCACTCTCTTTTAATCATCATCATTCAAATACTTAGCTACCTACTTATGGTATTCTTCATCAGTAGGCCAGTTAAAATTAATCACCTCATTTACCTTTGTACTATAAGGAATATACTTTACTACTACATGATTCGCATCTCTTTCAAAAGACTCCAAAAATGATTTGGTACCAATAATCTTATCCATACAACTCGCCAACAAATCATAATCTGAGTCATCACAAATTAAATTAATTTGATTATTGATGACCTTATTTGTTTGATCCTGCCATTGTTGGAGTGTTCTAATTTTCCCCTACTCATCAATTATATTAGGTAACAATGTGTTACCCCAATCATTGAAATTCTTTACCAACTCTTTAATCTTCCTTCTCAAATCATCTGGTAGGGTTTGAAAACCTTGTAATGATTTTACTAACACATGAGTAGACTTCAATGATTGCGGCCTATTATTTATATCAAACCTTGAGGCTTTATTCATGATATCCAAATCATTGGCCCTAGGGATCCAATTTTTAATTATTTGTACCACTACCTCTTGATCCCTATCAATATTCTTTATTGCTTCCAACAACAAAGAATATAAATAATGTACAGATTGCAATTTACTATCTACCCCTTCATTTAAGTGCTCCAAAACAGTAGTAACAATCTCCTTTTACTTTGAAAGAAATCCCTCCTCTGTTATCCTTAATGATGTCTGTAATTCATCAATTTTCTGTATGAGCTGCCTCTTCATCGGATCAACAGAGCACTTAGTTCCTTCATTAATTTGTTCTAGAGGAGGGGTGAGAGCAGGATTCTGAATGGGAGACCCTGGTGTGGAAACATTTGGAGAAGCAGGAGGCATTGACCCTGCTGTGGGAGGTAATGTACTGGTTCCTGGAGCATTTGATGTTTCCCCAATCTATCCATATCTGAACCTTTCCACTTCAGTTTGCAATTCAACATTCCTCTGTTGCATTTTATTATATTCTTCAATCAAAATGTTATAGTTCTCCATTAGGCTCTTCCTTTCATCCTCCTCCCTTTCAACAGTCCTTTGGGCCAATTTGGCCACATTACAGTTAAATTAGTGGCCTCAGTGGTTGAAGTCTCTGAAGCTCTCTTTATTATTAATCCTCCTCTAAAATTTGGATTAATATCAGCAATATCTGGTTTTCTCCCTTGTGGAGCCAATTCCCAAATTGCCAAGGTCTCATATTCTTCACTGAAGGCATAGTTTTCCAATGCTACCTTAACCTCTTCCTCATAATCTTGAAAATGATTCTTGGACTTCATAATAGCATTAAAAGCTACTGCATCTGCAATATCCCACTCAGGCAAAATCAATACACTAGCCTGACTCACCAGTTGTCTTCCTTTTTTAGGAGTGATGTTCTTGAACTCTTCCATTAATTCAGCTTTTACTTCTTCATAATTCTCTGGTCTGACCTGTCAAGCCTTAGTTCCCTTCTCTCCCTGCATTTATCTTGATATTCTTCAAATTTCATTCTCCATGCCAATTGCAAGAATACAAGAGTTTTCACAAATGTATTGTCATCTAAAAACTCCTTGCATGCTTCCATTCTTACATCTTGCACACTTTTACCTTTCATATCTAAATCAGACAAAACCAATTCAGTTGACCTAGGAGGGGAAACCATACCAACCTGCATGTCCTGATCAGTAACAATAATTTCATCTGTCAGATCCTCATGTGGGTGATCAGTTCTTTGCCTCTTAGGGCTTGGATTAGATGGTGGTGATGGGGGACTATCTTTTGGTGATGACTTTAAATCAATGATCTTAACTACCCCAGGTACTTTGAATTTTGGACCTGGTCGTGGAAGCGCCTTCATTATTTGATTCCCCTTCCTATCTACTTCCTCCTCATCACTCCTACTATCATTTTTCCTTCTATAGATGGGTCACTTTTCTATAGGCTGGTATAATGACCTTGTTTCAATTGGCCCAACACTTTGTTCTTGCATACCTAGACTTAGCCTTAAATTTATCTTTTTAGTTCTCAAGGTTTCCATAATCTCCTTGAAGTTCTTCATTAGAAAATCAATTTTCTTATGGTATGGACTGAACTCCAATAGTGGATCATACTTCAGATCCATTTCATGCACAACATCCAATAGCTTACTATAAGCTATCCATTTCTCCTTGTTCAACTCCTACTTATTTAGATCAAATTCATTTCTAATCAGGTCCTCAGGGAAGTTGAACTCATGTGCAAATTTTCCATCTTTTATTCTTTGTCTGAAAAGAGCAAAGAAACCCTCAGGATCATGTTGTCACCTTGGACCACATCTCAAATGGTAATCAACAAAGAATTTATCAAAATGTGTCCAGCCTCTCTTTGAAAATACAAAGTCAGACACCACTGTATAATCAGGGAAGAATGTTCATTTCCCCCTTCTAGTGAGGTTGTCTTCATGAATACAACCTATCTACCACATAACTTCTGCAAACCCTACTCTTGGTGGCACATTGTATGTAAGTATGTGAGGGGCTCCCTGAAATCCATATACACTCAAGACAGTGCTGACTGGGTATGGGATAATGTCACCCCAATTATGGTAAACCCTCAACTCTAGCTTCCTCCCCTTTGGCCTAAGGAAATCATGCAATTCCTCAGGGATCCTAGGTACATTCACCATTAATCTAGCCCTTAATCTAGAAGCAAAAAAATTATCAAATTGCACATAACTGGTGCTTTCCTTATTACAGGATAAATCTGCAGCCCATATCTGTACTAGAAACCTTTCTCCATCAACTGATTGCCTTAATTTCATCTTCTCAGAAAAGAAATCAGCATTCCTAAACAGAAATATATGCATCAACATAGAATACCAAAAGAATTGAGTACCAGTATCATTTTTTTACAGCTTCGACAGCCCTTGATGTATCCTCTCAGCCAAGAAAGAAGTAAAGTCATATGTCACAGAGAATTTAGGGTGTTTTATTTGCACCCCCATGAACATGTACGCAATAGGCATTACCGCACTAGGACTAAAACCCAAAATCTGACATAATGAATAGAAAGTGGCCAGGAAAGGGTTTGCAAAACAATTCAATCTGAAAGGTTCCCAGTCACTAGGGCTGATATGAAATTGTGAACCTCCTGCCCTAACCAGATGAGGTGGAAGTAGCTGAGCCCTAAAAAGAGATTTCAGCTTTGCATACTCCTACTTCATTTCCTCAAGATTGATAAGAACCAAGTCTTCACTCGGCTCACTCAAATCAAAAATTTGTTGGATATCTTCTCTGTTAATTTCTAGTAGCACCCCTCCATCATTATCCCTAATTACCCATGTAATAGGGTCATACCTCGTGGCCACTGCCCTAAGTAATTCCACATCAGAGAATACATTTGGTACAACTAGCTTCCCCATGTCATACATCCATCCATTTGAAAAAGGGTGAGGAAAATTCCTTTGTCCATACCACAATCTGAACATTTCTAACCCGGTGAGAGGAACCCTAGCATCAACAATGTTGGAATAATTACACACTAACCCCTCCCCTAGGATTTTCCCTCGCATCAACACTACACATTTCCTTCTATCATTTGTTGATAACGGAAATTGATCCAAGAAATCATCGTACAAGTTTCTTTTCAAATATTCAATGTGGCCAGAGTGCTGCTTGGTTGGTGCCATCTTGGACAAACTAGGCCTTTATTACAATGTTACACTTCAATTGGCTAGGACTAAGCAGAGATAGGAAACTATAGAGTAAAAAACTACAATTCCTCACAATTTATGATTAAACTATAGCCTTAATAAGATTTTTCAATAAGCTCAATGACAAGCATAGAAAACCCCTTTCCCAAATTTAGGTGCAGAATGACTGGGAGGCACAAAAAATAAACTTACGACTCTTTTCGCATAAACTCCAAATTCTGGTTGTAGCGGCTCGCAATTTCACCTTCGGCTCTGAAACTATTTTCACAAAATAATTGGATGCTTTGTGATACAAATGAGGCAAGAAAATTGATTTTATGTCGATCAAATCTCGCCAATAAATGTCTCATCCGCCATTAAAGCTCATTCACGGGCTACACGAACGGCTCCAACCACATTTGATACAGATTTAAATTTGAACCGTTGATCCTCTAGTTTGATCAAATCATCGACGACCACCTTCAAAACAAGCTGACATAACCACCAACACAGCAATAAGGGGCCCACCATGCCATACGCCACAAATGAAAACCACGTGGCGGTTTCCTGCGATACCGCAATCCTTCGATTAACCATCGTGGGATGGCGGGCAACTGTTGATCCTTCTCATCAGAGATCCTACTCCTTCAAAAATGGTCATCATCCTTTCCATTAACTGTCGAGCAGCTTTTCCCTCAAAATTATAACATCCGCGTTGAAATAAAGCATGTGCATCTCACAAGCACTTTTGTAATCTGCCCCTTAACACATTTAGAACCAGCTAATGCTTCCTTCACTCTTTAGACCTCATCGGATGAGATACGTGGCAAGCGCCCGTGATATCGCGATCCCATAATTCCTGATGGCGGGCACCGTTGATCTGCAGGAAATAGATCAATGGCAGCGCTAATTCAACCCTCTACAAAATAAAATCATTGACGACCACCTTCAAAACAAGCTGACACAATTGCCAACATGGCGATAAGGGGCCCACCTTACCATACACTACGAAGGAAGCCCACATGGCGGTTTCCCGCGATATTGCAATCCTGAAACTTTTGATCGCGCGATGGCAGGCAACCATTGATCCTGAGCATCAATGATCTTGTTCCTTTAACATAATCGCCAACCATGTCATTAACCTTCGAGCAGCTTTTCCAGTGAGATTATAACATATCCGTCGATTTAGAACATGTGTGTCTCGAGAACACTTTAGTAATCCGCCCCTTAATACATTTAAAGTCGGCTAGTGTTTCCTTACTCTTTAGGCTTCATCGGATGAGACACGTGGCGCCCTCTCGTGATTTCGCAATCAACCCAAGCACCATCGTGGGATGGCGGGGAACGGCTCAGATCAAATGGCAATTGGTCAGCGATAACACAAATTTGATCCCTCAGATAGGACACATGGTGCCCGCCCGTGATTTCGCGATCCTTCAATTCCCGATCATGGGATGGCATGCACTGTTGATATCTGCAGGAAATAGATCAACAACAGCACTAAATCAACCCTTGCAAAATAAAATATTCATTAAAAGGAGAAGTGGGCATTACTAGGCGGACGACAAATAAAAAAATTATATTTATAGAAGAAAAATAAAATAAATTTACAAATTGTTTTATAATTTCACTTTTAACTTTAAATGTATGTTCACTCATTAAGTTGTATTTTTTTTACAATCACATTTTTATTTTAGATGTTTGTTTATAAAATATAAAGATGCATTAAAATATATTAGAAATATTTTTCTTTATATTATATAGCATTCATAACATTAAAATTAACATAGAATAATTCCACAGTATCACTTAACCAATCAGAAAAATTTAATCATTACTATGCAACATTATTCTCACATCAAACTAACAAATAAACATTGAAAACATTTTTTTTATTTTATATTATAACATTCATAGCAAACTAGCACATACACAATATCAAGTTAATTATAAAAAACACATAAAATTATTTATAAGCAACTTAAATTTTTAAACAATTTAATAAAATATAATTTAATAGAATTAAGAAAAATTAAATAAGAAGTATAGATAAATTTATGAAATATTGATTTACTTATCAAGGAAAAATCAATGATAAATTTACTTGTATAGATAAATTTACTTACCAATCTATTTTAACCATCAAGAAAAAATTAATCATTAGTGATTGCAACAATATTGGCACATCTTTTAAACTGACAAATAAACATTGAAAACACATTTATTTTTTATATTATAGCATTCATAACTTAAACCTTTTTATACACAATGTCAAGTTAATTATAAAAATACATAAAATTATTTATAAGCAACTTAATTTTTTTAACAACATATAATAGAGTTTAGATTTGTTATATCTCTCATATATCAACATAGGTAAATTTAAAAATATTTTAAATTATATAATTTCAAAACAAAATGAATGAATTTATAGAAGATTATTTTTATTAAAGTGATAGAATTAACCCCAATACTAACACTAATTATAAGTCTAACCATAACCTCAACCCTAAAACTAACATTAATTAACTTCAAACTAAACTCTAATTTTATATCCAACCCTAAACATAACTATGATTCTAAAACTAGCATTAATAAAATCGTAATTGATCCATAACCCTAACCCTAATACTAAGCCCTGCCCCAATTGAACCATAACACTAACCCCAAGTTTTATTATCGAACCTTAATCTTTACCCCAACCCTAATCCTAATTCAACCCTATACCTAATTTTAATTAAATTCTAACCCTAATTGAACCTTTTAAACTAACAAATAAACATTGAAAACAAATTTATTTTGTATATTATAACATTCATAACTTAAACCTTTTATACACAATGTCCAGTTAATTATAAGAACACAAAATTATTTATAAGCAACTTAAATTTTTTAACAATTTAATAAAATATAATTTAAATTTAACTATAAATGGTATAGAGTTTAGATTTGCTATATCTCTCATATATCAACATAGGTAAATTTGAAATATTTTAAAT
>VDFB02180879.1:0-27130 GCA_007258455.2 Sequoia sempervirens | reverse complement strand
AGATCTCTTTCACTCATCTCCCTAAACATGAAGCACTAATCCATAGGATGGCAAGATATTCTGCTCTGATACCAATGAAATATTCCCCTTCAAGTTTTTCCAATAATTTCACAAACAATCCACACTACACCAAATGAATTAGTGTTAGCTCCAAAATTGAAATCCAAATTTAAAAGATCTCAATGCCAAGAATGCACACTCAATTCCAAGGAAGGAGAGGTGTTGTCATATGGCAGATAAAAGTAAGCAATAACTAAAATGAAATTACAATTGAATGGAGCTAGGCGGTGAACCATCCATGAAATTTTTCCACAGTTCCATTAATACAATGGGGGGAAGAAATTACAAAACAAACTAATTTATCCACTACGACGGGCATCCACTTGGGAGTGGGGATTCACCACTTTTCAATAGGTGAGAAAGAGAGATACATTTTTTTTATTCCCCACACTAGCGGTAAACCATCCAGGGGATATAGTGTTTTGCATAAAAAAAACAAAGTAAATGCAACAATATTGTTGACTGGATTAGTACTACTAATTCGCATCCTTACAATGCAAATTATCTACAATTTACAAAGTGTTGCAATTGAAAATAAGCTAATGATAGAAGGGTTGATACAGTATTACTGTAACTAACTTACAATAAGCCTCTTACAATGAATTTTTTAATAGAAATATGCTCCAAACTTCTGCAAGGGTTATATTGTATCTCTGATTGCAAATGTGAGTTGAAGACCAAGAAATTAAACATGACAAGAGAAATAATTAGGTTTGATTTCCAAACTAAGCAAACTAAAATAACTAGACCAAAAACTAATCTTTCCACTGAGTTATTCAAAACTTCTTCCAAAATGCTTCTATCTCCTTCAAATTGCATACACATGAACTAGAAGCTTAAACACCCAAAAATTAAGCATAACTTGGAAGAGAAAAGTCTGTTCTAGAATTTCAAATGAACCAAAATCCAGACCAACAAGAAAACAATCATTCAAATGCTTATTTCACTCACCAAATCTTCAACAAGCTCTTCAAAACTTCAATCACAGCTCCCAAAGGGCAAGACGTACAACATATAATGATGTAGCAATGCAAATAAACCACCTTTGGCCAAGTTTGAATCCCAAAGAAAACATTAAGAGAATGGTATGACCAAGGAGAAGTATGATCTCCTCTAGAAATTCCAAATCTACAAAATAAAATCCAATAATTTGCAAGAAGGATCACCCTTATACTAGGAATCAATTTATTCAGTACCCAGAAGCACATTAAAATTGTACTAAGAGCTATAAATGAAAACCTCCTTCGGCCATGATATGACTTGCAGACACAATTCTGAAAATAACATCAAGTTCTCCAACAATGAAGCTTAATGTGCACTTCTGAATGAAGCACACTCTCAATCCACCATCTAGGGAACCATAGTTTCAGGCCCGAAGAATGGAGTCAAATTGCTAAGCTTCCCCTTAGCCAGGTTTTGAATTCAATCCAACAACATTTTATTATAATTTTCCAAAGATCATAAATGAATGAGCAATGGTCTGCTTTGATAGAATTGAAGGTGACTATTGGCTGTTCAGCTTCCATCTTTTTTTCCCTCCAAAAAGGATGCCCATTTCTCTTTTGAAATATTTTAATTTTTAAAACATTATATTCATCTTTCTAGGCATCCAAGACTTGAGAAATATTTACTTTAGAAGTATTTAAATAATCTCTCAATGAGGCATCCACCCTCAAAAGCCATCTTTTAAAACAAATTTAAGTCATTAATACTAGGCCAAGGGGGCCAATAAGAATTATAACATTAATGAATTAGAATAAATCATTTTACCCAAAATGAGCCTCAAAATGTTGAAAGCCAAATATGCTCCAAATTGTACTATCTAAAATGGACACTGAGTTGACTGCTGATGCTACTACCCAAAATGGCACTGCCAAAAATAGAATTTACTAAAAATAGTAAATTCTAAAAATTTGCTCAATAGATTTAAATGCATGCTATATCATTGTGAATCTCTTTGAAAACCTAGAAATACCCCACCAAACATGCATCTAAAACTCTAACATACAAGACATCATAAATGCATCAGAACCCCTATAAAACAAGAAACCTTAGTTTTACCTTTGACGAGCCTATGGGCTTTTAGAAATAGGCTATCAGTGACTAAAGGGCATATAGCTAAAATGGGGACATTACAAAATGCAGTCCAAGTTTTATGGAATGAATCTATATCTTATATTGTCTACTTATTTGAGCTCTTTTATGAACAACTCCAAGTATTGTCTAGTCCATTACTAATGTAGAGCAAGGTGGAAGGTATCAAAAAGGTCTCAAATCAACAAAATTTGCAATTCAAGATTATTTACACAATAACTAAAGAGACTTTCTTCACAAAATTGCCACTAGGCTTATAAGAGCAACAAATAGGGTATTTTTGACATAATTTGCAGGAAAAAAACTTCAAACCATGATCTAAAAACTATTTTGGATACCCATTATGTATTTCTAAAACATATGTAAATTTTATTGGTGGTTGTTTAGGAACAACACCTTCAAACATATGTTGCTACACTTGAAAAAGGCTAAATTAGGCTTGTTTGAGAGGCTCACAACTAGGTTTTCACAAACCCAACCTCAAACCTCCACAAAAATGGATCAAACATGTCTCCTAGGGTCTGAACAAACATTTTCCATCATCACAAAAAACTCCTCAAGTTATTTTATCAAACTCTAACTCTTAGGCAACTTTTATGTCAAGAAACATGAAGCTTTCCAACTAGGGCATCACCAAATCTTCACCAACCTGCCGCCCCTACTCCTGAAAACAACATGAACAAAAAAAATCCTATCTACACCCACTCCACCAATTATCAAACCTTTTCATTAGTGGAATCGGTCAAAAACTCATTTTCTTTCAATCAAACCCTCACAACTAGGGTTTTCATACTATTTTTAGTAAAAATGCTCTAATTTACTCAAAACTAAATGAAATTAGATGAAAAAAAAGGAAATATAACAAGGATTCAATAATCCATGATTTCCAACTAGTGTTTGAGCACTTCTAGGCTATACAAGTTTGTACAAGTTGCTATAACAGCAAATTAGCCTTTAAAATGAGTAAAATAAAGTTTTTTTGATGCTCAATCTTCAAAAAAATTCTTAGAACCTTGTCTTCGACCATTACATGGATTATTTAAGCATTTTAAATCATAACCATCCATTTACAACTACCCTTTGAACCTAAAACCATTCAACTTCCCCTTTTACACCAGAAATGCAAAAATTGCAAAGTTGCTTTTACAATTTTTGCAACATTAACAAAAGTGACTCACCAACCCACCTAGCAATATTAAAGTGACTCAAGTACACATTATATGGTCTAGATATACCCTATTACAAACAAAAAGTGATTCAATCACTAAATCCTAACATTTAACCCCCTTTTATATCATGAAGACTAGGTGCCCCTGCACCGTATTCCTCGAGAAAAAATGACTCAAGCCTCCTTGAGGACTATGCAGCCATAGTAAATCCATTCTTGTCCATTGCATCCTATGACCTCTAAGTGATATCTCCATTAGGAAACCGCTTCAAATGAACCAAGTACCGGAAATAGGTATTTTCTTTTGGCTTTGACCGGTTCTTCTCTTGTGAATGATGCCCTTGACTTGATGCATGATTTTTGACTCCTTCCACATATGATAATGTTGGTAAATCTGCTTCTTCACCTACAATCACATATCCTTCTACCTTGCAATGCACTTCCTTGCAATGCACTACCTTGTAATGCATTTCCTTCCTGTTCACTTCAATGGTGTACTTGGACTTGTCCACATTTCTTTGTAACTTAGCCTTAACCTCTTCACCTTTCCTTTCCATCTCTCCCATCTAATGGTCTACCCCTATGTTTGTTACTTGATCAAGTTTACCAACCTTTGATATGAAATAATCTGAATGACCACTATACTCTTTTGAAAGTATTGAATGAAACACCTCTTTATCCTCAAATCAACATACCTTGTAAGCCAACCTTGAATCTACAAAATCAATTCATCCTTGACCTTTAACTCAATATAATTTCCCTCCAAAATCATATCATTCCTCAATGCTATTGTCTTAATGTATGATCCATGTGTAGTAGTGCTTGCAAGGTTCATGTTCTCCTCTTCTTTCACCTTGATGAACTCCTTCCTTCCTACCATCATCACATTAGGTTTCATGGTTTTCCCTTTATCTTCCTCCATAAATGGTGTCAAATTATAAGAAACTCCATCTTTTTCAATCTCATAGGTATTCCTTGTCCCATCATACATAGCATGCCTATCAAATTTCCAAGGCCTCCCTAGCAACAAATGACACACATCCATAGGTAACACATCACATATAATTTTGTCCTTATACCCTCCTATATTGAACTCCACCCAACTTTGTTCATTTACCAAACAATAATAACCCTTATTCAACTAAGAAACTTAAATATAAGGAGTAACATGTGGTATTCTAGGCAACTTGAGTTTTTCAACCATCTCAATTGAAACCATATTATCTATGCTTCTTGAATCAATTACAACTTTACATACCTTACCCAAGCACTTGCAAGTTATCTTGAAAAGAGTCTTCCTTTGTGGTGGCTCCTTCTCTACTGATGTCTTGATGAGAGTTCTCATTACCATGAGTGATCCACCAACTTCTGGAGTAGCATGTTGTGATGGAGAGTTTACACTCTCATTGTCCTCTTCTTGCACCAATTGAGTCATTCTTTCTCCTCCATGTGAACTAGAGGCTTGACCTTCATTACATTTCCATGCTTGATTTACAAACTTGTTGCATTGATAGCACCTTCTTGTGAATCCACTAGAGTCTATTCTTTTACCTCCAAATCTACCTCTAAAACCTGATCTACCTCCTCTAAATCCACCTCTCTAATCAAGAACTTGGTCTTGGACTTGCTTGCATCTTTTTGGTTCTCATATGTTTGCCTTTAGTTAGAAAATGAACCTCTTCCTCTATAATTTCTGCCTCTACCCCTACCTTTCTTTTCTTTCCTTCTCTTCAATTTATTTTCAGCCTTAATGGCCAATTGGTAACATTCTTCCACCGTTCTTAGAGTGGTGAGACTCAATTAATCTTGGAAGTTGTATCTTAGCCCATTGATGTATCTTGCTACTAGCTCTTCATCATCCTCTATATGACTTGCTCTTAAGCTCAACCTAAAGAACTCCTGTATATATGTTTTCACATCCATCTCCTTTTCCTTGGAATTTTGAAGCCTCTTAAACAATTGAATAGTGTAATCAGTAGGTAGGTACTTACTTTTGAGTTTAGCCACCATCCAATCCCAAGAGGTGATTTTGGACTTTCCTTTCTTTCTCCTTTCACTTTGTACATAATCCCACCAAAGCAAAGTGTGTCCCTTCAATTTTGTCTTAGCCAACTTCACCCTATTATCCTCTGGCACATCTTCATAATCAAAATAGTTATTCAATGCTCTTATCCAATCTAAGATATCTTCACTATCCATCTTTCCTCCATACATAGGTAAATCAATTTTGATCTTATGCTCATCTCCCTTGATTTCTTTCAAAAGCCTTGTCATCCTCATGTCATCACAATCCATCTATTCCTCAGACTCTTGGGAACTTTCGTCTTCCTATTCTTCTTCATGATCACTCACATCACCTGTGACCACACCTTTCTTTTGACTTGTTTCTAGGAAAGAAAACCTCTCCTTCAACTCTCTCATCTCTCTCATATCTTTAGAATTTTTTTCCTTCAACTCATTCAATTCTCTGGCAATGACATTCCCTTTTGGAGGCATCTTTGTGATTCTTTCAACTCAACCTTTTTCTTCTTCAGGTCAGAAGTAAGCTCTAATACCAATTTTATGTAGATCAGGGTGGAAGATATCAACAAGGTCTCAAATAAACAAACTTTTCAATTCAAGATTCTTTACACAACAATTAAAAATATTTTCTTCAGAAAATTGCCACTAGGCTTGAGCAACAAATAGGGTATTTTTGACATAATATGTAGGAAAAAAGTCCAAACCACAATCTAAAAACTATTTTGGATACCCATTATGGATTTTTGGAACACATGTAAAATTTAGGGGTGGTTGTTTTGGAACAATGCCTTCAAAAATCTACTACTATGCTTAAAAAAGGCTAAATTAGGCTTGTTTGAGATGCTCACAACTAGGTTTTCACAACCCCAACCTTAAAACCCCACAAAAATGGCTCAAACATGTTTCCTAGGGTCTTCCAAAATATTTCCCATCATCACAAACAACTCCTCAAGAGATTTTTATCAAACTCTAACTCTCAGGCAACTTTGATGTCAAAAAACATGAAGCTTTCCAAATAGGGAATCACCAAATCTTCACCAACCTACCTCCACTGCTCTTGAAAACACCATGAACACAAAAAAAATACTATCTACACCCATTCTGAAAATTATTAGACCTTTTCATTGGTGGAATGGGCCAAAAACTCATTTTCTTTCAATCAAACCCTCACAACTAGGGCTTTCTGACTGTTTTTAGTAAAAATTCTCTAATTTACTCAAAACTAAATGAAATCAGATGAAACAAAAATAAATATAAGAAGGATTCAATACTCCATTATTTATAACCAATTTTTGAGCACTTCCAGGCTGTACAAGGTTGTACAAGTTGCTATAGCAACAAATTAACCTTTAAAAATGCAAAAACCAGTATTTTTATTGATGCACAATCTTCAAAAAAAATCTTAGAACCTTTTCTTCAACCATTAAATGGATTATTTAATAATTTTAAATCATAACCAACCATTTAAGACTTCTGTTTGGACCTCTAACCATTCACCTTCCCCGTTTACATCAAAAATGCAAAAATTGCAAAGTTGCTTTGACAATTTTTGCAACTTTTTGCATCATTAAAAAAAGTGACTCACCAACCCACCTAGCAATGTAAAAGTGACTCAAACACAAATTATATGGTCTAAATAGACCTTATTACAAACAAAAAGTGACTCAATCACTAAATCCTAACATTTAACCGCCTTTTGTATCATGAAGACTAGGTGCCCCTGCACTAATTACTAAAGGAGACATTCCTAACATGATTAGAAATACATCCAATTTCCATCTTTAGTAACTTTATTGGATACTTTAGGTACAAATTCTAACCTTGTCTAGGGCTTGGGAATTTGACACCTACATTAAATAATTACCTACATCACTCTAGACTTTTATTCAATGTTGCACATTATGACACCTATAATCTTCTTATCTAAATTTGAATAAACAATTATAATTATAATATTAAATTTTATGTATATGATATAGATCAATACCTTTGAATTATACAAGTCAAAAAATTTAAATGAAAATATTTTGTTTACAAATTAACTAAAAATATACCTCTTGATTATAAAAGTTCAAGTCTTAAATAAATTTAACTCAAAAAATACTTAACAATTTAAAAGGCCATAAAAAATTATGCTAATGTCAAACCATAAATAAATTTTAAAATCAATTTAGTTGAAAGTATGTTGTTGGATGAGCTAAATGGGTTTTATAGTGAGTGGTTCATAAGGAACAACACTTAGTGAAGGTTTTACAAATGGGGTAGAAAGTTAGGTGGGCTTCATCTTGGAGGAATCTCTACAATTATGCACAATTAAGTTATAGAAAAAATACAATGGGTTACCTCCCAAAAATTCCAATGCTTCACTCTTGTGAGCATCACATAGATGAAATGAATGATAAGTGTATAATTAATGTTCATGGGAGATGGGTTTATGTGAGCCATTATTTATGAAAAATGAGTCAATAAATTTGATTCAAATAGCACACAATTTTTTTATAAATTGCAGAATCTATAGCCACCATTACTGAAATAACACATAGTTGAATCCTAGTAAAATATCATAATTTGATATTCTATTAAAAAAAAAAAAAAAAAACTCTTTCTTCCTATAAATATATACTCCAAACTATAAAGACCAACTTATCATAATTTGAGAGCCTATGAAAAATACCTTTTCCTTATTATAACAAGAGCTACAGGGTAGCGAAGTTCTTGCCAAATAGTAATAGAATTGTTATGTTTTAATTAGTTGTGTTTGATAAATTTTAGCAATGTCACAAATGATAAGTACTTGCTTGGTGGAAGGCACATCTACTTGGTGACAAAGCCTATGATAGAATTATACCTAATGGCAGGGCACAAAGCACTTTACAATCTTGATTTTAGGATTCAAATAACTAATGGACATAGAACATAAGTACAAACCAAGAAACAATATAGCCCCATGCTCAACACAAAAACAAGGACCCTCAACTCTAGTTCCAATTTAACACACAAGCCAATTGGAAAACAATTTTGAGTTGTGTCCAGTCGAAGCTCACCAAGATCCACAATGTTGTTGTTGTACCATTGTATGCTAAATTATAACATGATCTAATTTATAGACTAAAAAATAAAATAACCAAAGCCCACTAGGGTAAAGCAATTACAACAATATTAAATACATGTCCCCTAAAAGACACTAAAGATATAAAAGTTACTAAGTACAAAATCTATAAGTTCTTAGGCCAATTACCCTAAGTTGGAGTTGTAAGGATTATCATATTCATTAGATCTCAGTATCTTTATTATTTAATTTTTACCAGGTGGATTTTTTTGGGTTGAGTCATTATATCTTAGTAATATTAGGACTAAATGTGTTGTACATCTTGCAAGTCTTAGTTATAATGTTGGAATATTATTGTAATGTTGGCACACTAGTTAAACATGGTAAAATTCTAATGTTGTTTGTATATGGTCCCCTTCAAGACTCAAAAATTATTCAATTTAAGAGTATTGAAAAGGATGAGTCCATCTTGGAGAAGCTAGAGTGAATGTTGAGCTTCTCTTACAAAGTTTGACGTTTGGATTTGCAAGATGAGTACAATTCATGTGTAACTCTTGTTTGCATGTTGAGCAATGAACATGTGTCAATTGGACCCATCAATGGTTTTGAATACCACTTGGTAGTTTTCCTAGAGCCAAAATTCTATGAATAAAATGCTAGGGTGAATAATCTTATATATAAAGGCTTGGAGAGTGTTTAGGTGCTGATTACTTTCTCCAAGGGTAAAGAGTTTGCTGCAACATCAGATTTGAGTCTTTTCTTTTATTTAATATCTATTTTGTACAACATATGGATATGTATGGAATGTTTGCTATTTTTTTTCTTAAAGTACATTTTGGGATAGTGGTGTAAATGTTTTGAATAGTTTTAAAATTGTTACAATATTCAACATGGTAAAGAATATTCTATTACTTCTAAAGTAAATTAAATATTTATCTTTTGCAATGTTAAAGTACATTTTTTCTAAAGAAAAATATTTAGTAATATATAGATATCTTAAATAAATCTATGTTAAAGTATGGAAGCAATAAATATAGTAAAAAAATAATCATACATTTTATTTGTATTTTATTATTTTAAGTAAAAAAAACTTATTTATTTACTTTAAATTTTATATAGATATCTTACATATCTTAAATATCTATCTAAAAAGACATAAATAGATTATACTACTTATTTATTTTTAAATGAAGATAAATTGTTTATCTCTTTTATATTTAGTATATATCTATCTAAAATACATCAATATATCAATTTGGAGGTGCTTGTATTAATTAGGTCATTATTTCTACTTTTATAAATGAAATAAATATTAAATATTAACATCTATGTATAGACAAGTCAATAAATGGGAAAATAACACAAAGTTATTTATTCACTTAATAGTAAACTATTTTTTTACTTTATAAAAATATGGATATAAATTTTTCTTTTAATAATGTAAGATAGGTAGATGTATTTAATGAAAATTAGTTATTGATATTTATAGACTATTATACCTATAAATTTTATTTCTACAACCATATTAGCTACCAATTTATAAAATTTATTTTTAGTTTCATAAATGAAATAAATTGTGTATCAAATTTATATTTATTATAGATTTATTAGATGCAAATATATCATTTTAAAGGTGGCATAAGTTAGATAGATGTATTTAAATATTAAATATTAATATTTATGTATAGAAAAGTGAATAAATGGGAGAACAACATATAGTTATTTATTCACTTAAGAGTAAACTATTTTTTTACTATATAAAAACATGGACATAAATTTTGATTTTAAATAGGTACATCATTTAATAAAAAAATATTTTTTAATATTTATAGACTAATCTACCTATTATTAAAAAAATTAATATAAAAGATGTCTAAGACAACAATTTTATTTAAAGAATAACTTTAGTAAACAAGTAAATAATTTATATCGGGTGAAATTTGTCTACCAATTAGATTGAAGAGAATTGATTTTTTAAATATGTTTTGTTATATAATTGGCTTGTATACATTGATAATAGATAAAAGAAAATCAAATAGAAAAATGTTTGAATTATCATTGGTTAAAAAGAGAATTATTAATCAGTAGTTAAAATCTGTGCCTATAATTCCATGATAGGAACTAAAAATATGTTCTTTAATTATAAAGACCAGATACAGAAACCTTATGAAATGAATTTAACTAAAAACCGCCCTTTATTCATAACATCACTCATATTTGGTTAGGCATGGCGGTTTCCCTTGTATATTGGATAAAGCACATATTATCAACAGAAAATGAATTAGCTCTTCCAACCGAAAGGGTTGCAGCCTTTTTCACCGTGAGAAAAGCGAGTATGTGGTTCGCCGTTACAACCATCAGTATTATAAAGAGCGATATCCTGTCCTTGATAAAAAAAATATATATCCTCCATGGTAATCTCTGGGTATATAAAAACACCCACACCCTTCGGTCATCCTAACGCCACCCACAGGACATCTAGGCTCTGGAAATAAAATCAAAGCGCTATTCGCACAAGCTTTATTAAACAAAAGCCATACAAACAATATTTTTATGTATTTGTAAACACTGGTTTTCTTCACAACTTCACAATTCAATGTAGATATACAGAACAAATGCTTCCTTGTATTGCTGGAGGAGTTGACCTTTGTATTTATAAAGGAATGATGGGCATCTCTAGGCACAAAACTGTGTCTCCATTCCAGGACTGTGAAGGGAAAAGACAGTCATATCTTCTGTTTGTAATATGTATGAAATTGGATATGTGTCATTTCCTAGGCTTTCAACTGCTTAGTCTTGTTTTTCAGGGCGTCGTTTCCTAGGGCTTCAACGGTTTGTTCTCGTTTTCGCAAGATGGCATTTCGTATGTCTGCTTCACATATTTCTCTGTATGTTTCGTTAGAATATACGCCCTCCAAAACCAAGAACCTGATAGAGATCATAGTAATAAAAAAACTACGCGTATTTCCTTACAAAAAGAACCTCCCATGTGCCATCTTTCTCTGTATGTTTCGTTAGAATATACGCCCTCCAAAAACAAGAACCTGATAGAGATCATAGTAATAAAAAAACTACGCGTTTTTCCTTACAAAAAGAACCTCCCATGTGCCATCTTTCTCTGTATGTTTCGTTAGAATATACGCCCTCCAAAAACAAGAACCTGATAGAGATCATAGTAATAAAAAAACTACGCGTTTTTCCTTACAAAAAGAACCTCCCATGTGCCCGGGTACACCGGGGCTTATCGGTATAAGTTAAATTTATTTAGTGAAAATGAGGAAATTTAGTTATTTTGTGAGACAGTTGTATTATAATTATTATACTATTTTGTGTTTTTTTTTTTTTAATAATTATTATATATTTTTTATTTTTTTTGGTAAAAAGGATAGAAATATATTAAAAAAGAAGAAGTTACGAAGAGACTTTCACATAGTCATAGTTATCAATAAAATTAATAATAGAAAAATCAAAGTAGGTCTCACAAAATACCATCAATCTCTTAAAGCAAAACAATGCATGATGCTAACATGAAACAAGCTCTCAACAAGAGTCATAATGAAGAAATTAATCTTGACCATGATGAAGTAATTGGACAAGCTCCTAGTTTTTAGATAAGGATAATGAATCCTAATCCTTAACATTCCATTCCCTAATAAATATGTACAAAGGAAATGGACTCAAAATTAGGAACAAAACCTAGAATTTGCTCAACAACAAAAGCCAATTGCTAGGAAAGATTATTAGAAGTCTGTCTATTCAAAAGAGTAGCGAAGATCATAGAATTTGTCTCATAGATAAAAAAATTTCCTTTCCAATTGGCACACTTCGCAACAAAAAAGAAAACACGAGTCTCCATTTGATTGTTGGTGTGGTATCTCATAGAAGTAGAAAATAAGAAATGAATGGAACTATGAATATCACAACCCACTCCACCATTTTCAACAATCGTTGGATTACCCATAGAAGAACCATTAGAGTTTATTTTAAAAAAAATTGGAGGAGGAAACCACTTACCAGCCTTATTCATTTTTTTAGAAACGTGCATCTAAACAATAGTTGAGAAAGGAGAAGTTGAAGAAAAGGAAACACAAGAAATACTAGAAATTTGATAGTCAAAAGGTTAAAGGACTCTTCAAGGGATCATTTAGCAATAATAGTTTCTTGAAGTGAAATCTTTATCTTCTACCAAATCTGAATGAGAAGGCTTTGATGATCTTGAAAACTCACCTATTTCTCTTTAACTAGATTTTGCAAAGAATAAAAATAGGATCTAGATCCCAAGAAACAACTAAATAAAGCACCATTATAGTTAGACACCCCAAGCTATCTAAAAATTCAACTAGTGAAGAAGAATGCATGATAGGTTTATTCCATATTCCCATCGTAAGCTACATAGAACTAAGGAAAAATGACACTGAAAAAAAGGATGTGAAAAATCAACTCTTAGGTCTTAAAAGTCCTAGGATTTTTTCAACTTTACAAGACTTCTTTACTAAATTTAAATCTTTAAAGTTGCAATTAAAAGATTATGGAATTGACAAGAGAGAGGATCAATTAATCCTTTTTGTAATTTCCAAGCTAAGTCTAGAGTTTTATGTGTTTGTATCAACTTTCTACTCTACTAAACGTGCTCTTGGAGCCCCATGGTGAATTCCCACACTTTATAACTTTATTGTTGATCTCACTTGTAAGGAAGAAAAATTAATTCAAATGGGCACTTTGAAGTCTACTAACCCTCAAGCCCTACTTGTAAGGAATGAACCACAACACAATTCAAAAGCAGATAAGAAGAACACTAAAAAGGACAAGGAAGTTAAGGAAAAAGGAAAAATTGACAACTCCAAAAACTCTTCTCAAAGTAAGAAGAGAGTTAAATGTTCCTTTTGTAAAAATATTGGACACAATGAACATTAATGCATGAGGAAACAAATTGAGTCTCTACAAAATATTCTCAAAAATAATATTATAGGGCTACTTGATTCTATCAAGGCATCTTCATCAACTCAAGAAAATACTAAGGACAAAGATAAATCAAAGGGAAGAGCCATAGCTTCTACAACATCTTCATCTCCATCATGGATTATATAATTTGGTGCTTCACACCATATGGGTTCTTCACATTTTGTCTTTTCATCCTTAGAGCCATCAAGTATTTCCATAATCACCTTAGGTGATGATAATCCCATATTGGTAAAAGGGAGAGGGTTTATTGAAGTTGAAGGAGGAACATTTTCAAATGTTCTAAGTTTACCTTCATTATCAACTAATCACCTTTTAGTGTATCAAATAACTTGTTGAGGGAAGGGCATGAGAGTACACTTCTCTCCAAATTTAGTTTAGATAAGATATTTTCAAAGCAAAAATTTGGTAGCAATAGGGTAGGAAAATTACCAATCCAAATTATATACCTTCTCCATTTTTTCCATAGATATTTCTCCAAAAGCACTACTAATTCAAACAAAGTTATCAAATTAGGGCATGAGCAGTTTGTCCATCTTAACTACCACTATCTTGAGAAACTATGTCAAAAAAATATGGTCAAGGGATTACCTAAAGTTAATTTTTCTAAAGGGCATTGTCAAGGTTGAACATTTGGAAAACATCCAGAAGCAAAATTTGACAAAGGAAAATCATGGAGGGCAACACAAGTTTTAGAACTGATTCATAATGATGTTTCAAGGGATTTTCCCCATCCATATTTTACAAAGGGTAGATATGTTCCCACCTTTATTGATGATTTCTCATTCTTTAAATGGGTCTACTTAGGAAAAAATTCATAAGTGTTTGAATCTCTTCAAGATTTCAAAGCTCTTAACGAAAAAATAATCAAGGTAGTCATCAAGGTTCTTCGAATAGATAATGGGTGTGAGTATGTCAACGACCATTTTGAGTAGTTTTTCATATTAGAGGGGGTAGATTTGCAACACATAGTTCCTCATACCCCCCAATTAAATGGTGTTGTTGAATAAGAAAAAATATCTTTAAAAGAGATGGCTAATTGTATGATTCACTATAAGTGCCTTCCACCATCATATTGGGTAGAAGGAATGGCATATAACCAAGTGAAAAGATATAATCTAAAGTGGACTTGCAATGCTCAATGTCATCAACCCAATATGAATCTATAAAACCAACCAAGTCAATTGATGAACCAATTGATGAAGGGGGCTATTTAACTCAATTATTGAGGCTATATGGCTCCAGGGCATTCCTTCTGTGTTTGGTATTCCTTTTTGGCATCCTATAGTCATTTATTGTGAAAACCAGAGTACTATTCAGATATGTAGGAATCTAGTTCAACATCAATGAACCAAAAACATAGAGATTCATATGCACATTCTAGGCTAAGAAAATGGTATTGGAAAATTTAATTTATTAATAATGATATATTACACACTTGTTATGGGATAAATTATCTCAATAGTTTATTAATGATATTCATATATTATGTGGAAAATTAATAGTAAATCCACAAACAAAATATTTAGTCTTGGTGTTAGAAAAAAATATCTATGAATGGTTAAGAGGGTTGGTTTTAGATCATATTCTATTATTGTCTTGAATCTATCAAATCAACCTTAAGAGATGATATAGTCTAGTTTTGTTGTAAATTCTCCATATTATTTTTGTAGAAAATTAATCAACTATAAAATAGTTGAAAAATAAAGTATAATCTCAATTCCACTTACTATAAAACAATTGAAAAATAAAATATGATCTCAATTCCATTTACTTTGGGTGCATTACGATAAACCTTGATTGTTAGAGATCAATCCTAAACTATTTATTGACTAAAGAAAATATTATGATCTAATGGACTCTCTTAATACTATGGCAGAGGAAACCATCAATTTGAAATAGAACTTGGAAGGGAGAATCTTATCCCTTGAGGATAAAATTGATAAAATGTGGAATGTTGTGATGAAGAGTGATGGGAAAGGTCGTTGATGTCACAACTTGTATCATTTAATCAATTATTTATCGAACTAGGTGCATCTCAGAGCAATATGTGATAAGGATAATTGTCACGGATTCTTTGGGGAGGTTTTGCACTGTAAACAATAACTTCAAGTATTAATTTTCCTACTTTAGGAGCTTTCAGAAGCTCTCAAGAGCTCTTTAGTAGCTCTCAGAAGTTGAACTATAGCGATTGATTCTTAAGGCTTAATTCTATCTTATTTCCTAATTAAAAACTCTATTGACTTATTTCTCTCTTTATTGAACTTGATTTAGACCAATTCATGGAGACAACTAATGATTACTTTAATCCTTAATCTAAAACATGAAATCCAAATTAATTATGATAAGTAGGAGGTATTTTTCCACACGTGTCAAATTATGATATTGCTATCAAGATTCAACGTGTAGTTTGAGTCAAACTCATTGACCCATGTTTCATGAGTAGTGGCTCAACAAGAACCCATCTCTCATGATATTGAATGGTCCACTTAGCACTCATTGCATCTAGGTGATGCTCACAGAGGTGAAGCACCGGTCCGTCCCGGGAGGTCACCCATCCCAGTACTGCTCCAGCTCAAGCGCGCTTAACCAGGGAGTTTTCTCCAAAGTTAAGCCCGCTTGAGTTGTTACCCCATTTGCAAAACCTTCAGCAAGTGTTGTGCCTTATGAACCATTCATAATAGAGCCCCTTTAGCTCATCAATTGATAAGTAGGAGGTATTTTTCCACAGCGTGTCAAATTATGATATTGCTATCAGGATTCAACCGTGTAGTTTCGAGTCAAACTCATTGACCCATGTTTCATGAGTAGTGGCTCAACAAGAACCCATCTCTCATGATATCGAATGGTCCACTTAGCACCTTATTTCGTCAGGTGATGCTCACAGAGGTGAAGACCGGTCCGCCCCGAGGTCACCCATCCCAGATTTCAAGCCCAGCTCAAGCACGCTTAACCGTGGAGTTTTCCAAAGTTAAGCCCGCTTTGAGTTGTTACCCCATTTTCAAAACCTTCAGCAAGTGTTGTGCCTATGAACCATTCATAATAGAGCCCCTTTAGCTCATCAATTGATAAGTAGGAGGTATTTTTCCACAGTGTGTCAAATTATGCTATTGCTATCAGGATTCAACCGTGGTAGCTTCGAGTCAAACTCATTGACCCATGTTTCATGAGTAGTGTCAACAAGAACCCATCTTCATGATATCGTAATGGTCCACTTAGCACTCATTGCATTCAGGTGATGCTCATTGCAGGTGAAGTGACCGTCCGGCCCCGGGAATGCCCCATCCTGAGTCAGCCTAGTTTCAAGCGCCAGCTTTAACTAGGGAGTTTTCCAAAGTTAAGCCCGGCTTTGAGTTGTTACCTACTTGCAAAACCTTCGCTAGTGTTGTGCCCCTTTGCGAACCACGCAATAGAGCCCTTTAGCTCATCAATTGGATAAGTAGGAGGTATTTTTCCACAACAGGTCAAATTATGATATTGCTATTAGGATTCAACTGTGTAGTTTCGAGTCAAACTCATTGACCCATGTTTCATGAGTATTGGTTCAACAAGAACCCATCTCTCATGATATCTAATGGTCCACTTAGCACTCATTGCATCTAGGTGATGCTCACAGAGGTGAAGCACTGGTCCGTCCCGGGAGGTCACCCATCCCAGTACTGCTCCAGCTCAAGCGCGCTTAACCAGGGAGTTTTCTCCAAGGTTAACCCTGCTTGAGTTGTTACCTCATTTGCAAAACCTTCAGCAAGTGTTGTGCCCTATGAACCATTCATAATAGAGCCCCTTTAGCTCATCAATTGATATAGGAGGTATTTTTCTTTAAACATTATTTTAAGAACATAAATGAATTGTGAGAAAGCGATGATTACTCTAGAAAACATAAAGAATAATCTCCTATAAAATTTTAAAGAACAATTCTATTTTGCTTTAAAAGAAATCCATAATTAATTGCTGGAAATTAAACTCTATTTTAAGAACATAAATGAATTTCAGAGAAATGATGATTATTCTAGAAAACATAAAGAATAATCTCCATGAATTTTAAGAATAATTCTATTTTCTTTAAAAGAAACCATACTAATTACTAGAAATTAAACATTATTTTAAGAACATAAATGAATTGTGAGGAAATGATTACTCTAGAAAACAAGAAAGAATAATCTCCATGCATAACAAATTTAAGAACATTATTTTAAACATTATTTTAAGAACATAAATGAATTGTGAGGTATTTTTTTCTTTAAACATTATTTTAAGAACATAAATGAATTGTGAGGAAACATGATTACCTAGAAAACATAAAGAATACCCCATGAATTTTTAAGAATAATTCTATTTTTCTTTTAAAAGAAATCCATAATTAATTACTAGAAATTAAACATTATTTTAAGAACATAAATGAATTGTGAGGAAATGATGATTACTCTAGAAAACATAAAGAATAATCTCTATGAAAGTTTTTTCAACAAACTCCAACTTCATCTTTCCATAAGTTCCTATCATCACTTCTAATGAAACTTAATAAATAAACACCAAACTTAACTATTTTGAACAACATCTAGATCCAATTAATCTAATAAACCTTATAATGATTCCAACAAATTAATCTAACCATAATAAACTAAAACTTGAAAAGTAACTCAAGTAGAAGTAACTATCCAGAATTAACATTCACTAAGTCAGAAAATGATTTAACAACCTAACATTCCATAATTAACATCTACTTCAGATTTAATACTAATGAATTAGAAATAGCATAACTTAACAAAAATACCAACACAAGATTGTTCCAAAGGTTGAGCGGGCCCTGCCCTTCCTTAGGTAGTATCCCTTAACACAATGATTGAATTAACTTCTTGCTTTCATTCCCATTAATCAAAAGTAGAACACAGAACAAAGTATTGCCATTAAATTACAAAAATATGATTGAAATTATCTAAATCCTAACTAAAACCGAAACATGGATATTTATAATATCCTTATTAGATTTCTAACATAGCATTAATTGCCAATACTTAAGATGACTGAACTAAAGATTACAACAAAACTAAAACAAAACTGAAGCATGACTGAAGAGAACTATGCCAGATTGGTGCTAGAAGTAGAAGTTCCACAACTGACTATAAAGAAGTCAATTTGGACTTGAGTGACTCATCATCCAGCATGGCCCATCTATGGTATCATCATTCATCATGATTAAATAAAGATTTTAACCATATCATCAATCTTTAAAATACCCTATTCAAAACCCTTAAGAAAAGGATAGCAATTATGGTAGTAAAAGATCAACGTAACATAATTATCTCATTCAATATCATCATAAAGTAACGTAATTAACATAAACCATTACTTCAAATTTATCCAATAATTTAGCTAAACATAAAGAAAACTAAGTAAATATGTTAATCTATAATCTACCACCAGTCATGTCAATTAACAAAAATAACAAGTCTTTTAAACATAAAATGCTTTAAATGAAAGTATTCTAAGTCTCTCATAAAAGAGTGGAGATGTCCCTAAGGTTTTGGCTATTTCTGACTTTGCCAAGGTGATCTCCCCTATGATTACCTGTGTAAAAGAAAAAGGATATTGTGTCTGTTGATGATACTATTGCTTTGGGTAAGTTGTTGGATGTGGATTGCACTGGCGAGAAGGGTGGTTTTAAAGGTAGTGTTTTGACTGGTGAGGTAAAAAATAGTGGGTTGGGGGTCAGAACTAGAAACAAAATGAAAGCTCAGGGTGGGGCCTCTGGTTTAGAGGTGTTTGATACTATGGATAATGTGCAGAAGATGGCTACTAGTGAAATGGAGGTTGTTGAGATTCTGAACAATATGTAGCGGTGTTGGCTAGTTGCCTTCTTTTTGGCTACTTTTTGGTTGTTGGTTTACTATCATTAGGTTGATTGTTGTGTAATGTTGTTTTCTATTTTTATCAACTATTTTTTTTTGTAAAGGGTTTCGAGCCCCTTCAAAACCTATTTTTTTCCTCCAATCAAAACATGTATACTTAAACAAATCCCTCATTATATTTCATTACCAAGTATCTTTAAACTAATTCTTAGAGGAAATATTATCATAGATACAACAAAGAAATCCTTCATTGATTATTCAAAATTGTTCCCAAGTTAACATGTATACCTAAAAATATCTAAATATATTCCCTCATTATTTCATTACCAATTATCTTTAAACCAATTCTTAATCAAAACTCACAAAGATCTATTAGACGTAGTGTATACCCAAGAGCTAGCATAAAAAAAAATTAATAACAATTCTCACATCCATAGAACTCTATAGAGTATTTCTTTGAAGTAAACTCTACAACCTAAATGTAAAATCCCCATCTAAAGCACAACAAATTTATTTTATACCTTTAAATACACAACTACCAACTTAATTGGCCAAGCATAAATTTCAATTTGATTAGATGGGCTAAACTCAAAAGTTCTTCTTGCATCATGGTGATGATAAATCAATGTAACACTTATATTACACTCAAAACTGCTAACCTCCTACAACTAGGGTCATTCCTAGACCCAAACCTAATCCTCGAGGGTTCATAGTCACCCTACCTACATATCCCTCATGGGAATCAAAGGCTTCATTTTTTTCCCCATAATGTTAGAGGGAGTTCAATCTCTCCTTGTGTATGAAATCTATGATCTCACATTTAACCCATGACTTATTCATTAAGCATAAGTTATCACTTAGTTAATTATAATAGTGATATTTTTTGATAATAACTTGCCATCAAGTGTTGGGTCCATACCAAAAATTAGTGTACAAACATTCACAATATTCACAAGTTTCCATTCATACCATAATCTCAAAGATCATACAATAATTATTTTCACGAGGGTACCTCCATATACACAAGTTGACTAGCTCATACACATCATGAGTACAATAGTGATTGAGTCATACACAGGTCATAAGAACAATGATAATTGTCTCTTAAAGTACATCACAAGTATAATAGTGCCTGACTCATATGCATATCACAGATACATTGGTGGTTGGCTCCAGCCAACATCACAAATACATAGTGACAAACTCCAACCTACATTACATACACAATAATGAGCTCTAACATCCATCACAAATACATAGTGACAAGCTCCAACATACATCACATACATAGTGACAAGCTCTAGCATACATCACACATACATAGTGATGAGCTCCAACATACATAACATACACAAAGACAAGCTTACGAATTACAATGGCTAACACATCTCTATTATGCATCCTAGATAGAAAGAATATTAGTGCATTACACACTACATAGTAGGTCCTTTCCTTTCTTTCAATCTTCTACACCATTGGAAAAATGGGAAGAGGATTTGGTGCATCCCATAATACACCATGGGTATGTCCTCAACCCCACAAGGCTAAGTATATAGTCTAACAACTAGGAGGGAATTCAATGTATCCCATACTACATTGTAGGTCCATCCACCATCCCAATGGTTTCCACAAGTAGTGAACCTACCATAACCTAGTGGGTTGACTTCAATTGCTTATAGGCTATTGACAACAAGTCTATCTACCAAGGAAGAAGTAGCTTCCGACATATACCACCTTGTGAGCTTAGTGATATTGACGAAGGGTACTCCCCTTACAAACTAAGAATTCACCACAATAACATAGGTTTGCACAAAAAAATTGCAAGAGTAAAGAAAATATTTCTTTTATTTCTGAAATGACATTACAACATTACATGCCATCATATGTAAGTATACAAATTTGAAAAAAAAATTCTCTAGGTTCTTTGGTCTTGCCACTAGATCATTACAATTGACTCTTTCTAGTCTAGCCTCTCTAGCCCCCTCACTTCCTTGTCGGATCTCTTCTCACCAATCCCCATCATCTCTCTTCTTGATGGGTTTATATCCTTTCCTCTTTATCTTCTCCATCAAGAAATCTCTTTCCTTGTAACCCCATCAACCATCTAGGGTTTCTTGTAATCTGATCTTTATTTAATGGTTTTACTTGTATTGCCTTATATCGCCTTTATTTCCCAACTAGCTCAACCAAGAATGGTTTCCTCATTGTTTTCTCTGCCATCAGTCACCATCTTTGTGCCTTAGTCATCTCTCTTCAAACCATTGATGACACTACTACTTATCAAATAGAGATAATTCCATGTCACACCGATATTCACCATCTCGTTGATCACCATCCTCATCATCATTCACAATTCACAACAATGATGCAAATTGACCTATCACCTAATCACCATCCACCATTTTTCCATCCACGTCATCACCACTTCCCAATTGGGTCTCACAAAATTCATCACCAACATTCACTACCTTCTTGATGTACCTTGTATCCATGTATCAACCTCTTACTCATCCAACTATCACCATCGATCTACTCACATTTCCTTCCACCTTCTTGCCATCAGAGTGTTGTGGGGACTTCAAATCCTCTCACATTGATATGGCAAGGTCTCGTCGATGATTCTCTTATTGGTATGTTGAAAAGACTCTTAGGTATGTGCAGGATCATCATAGAAAAAATAGGCCCTTAAGTGGTGATAAAATTCAGAAAAATCGGAGTTAGGAAACTCGATGTAAAAATTTGAATAAGTTATCTATATTATTTCAAAAATATTTAAGAATAGAATCTGTAGCAAATTGAATGTAGTTTCTAAATTACTAGGTTTATTTAAAAAAAAAAAAATCTATTTGGTGAAAATTTGAAATTTCAATCCAGTAGTAGTTAAATTTTAGGGAAAAAATAAGAAGTAGGTGTCTATCTGACCACCCTAACCACAATAAAATGATAATATTCTTTTATAAGATTTTTGATATAAGTAGAGAACTCATGTCCTGAGGAGATGGATATTTTTGTAAATTTTTTCCAAGTAAATAATTAATTATGAATTTTATTACAACTTTAAAAAATATAAAAACTCGATGTTTGAACACCTTTAACTTGGCTGCAAAATTCAAGAAATTCATTTTTTTAAATCCTATAGTATGTGAAGCATAGAATGTGATACATGTTTGATTCAAAAAATGTGATACCATTTGAAGGCTAAAGATGTTTTTCAATCAACCTATCAATTAGGACTTTAGTCATAATTCAAATAAAAAATGAATAATAATTATTTATTAAATTCAAAGTAAAGAATAATTTGTATTGGTGGAAAGTTGAGAATATCCTTTAAAAGCCCTTTTCATTTCATCAATTTTGGGTAAAAAAACAGTCGTCAGCCACATACCCTACTCATACCCATCATATTGCCACTTTTTGGCTCATAATGATCCTACACATACCCTCCTCATAACCTCCAGCCAAAACATATTTGTCCCCCCGATTTCAGAATATCGAAGAGACTTGCAATCTTGTCATCACCTTGATACATATTATCGCTTCATCGGAGGGACTCCCAAATGACTCCTTGATGTAGCTTTTTGGATTGTTGAAGGGACTTCAAATGTCATCCTAACAATATTTTAACCTCCCTTTGATGTGAATTCTATGCAACCGTTTACTATTGTTGCTATCACCATCGGTATGTCAGGGAGACATGAATTAAGGTCTCTTCAAGATCTTTAGGTCACACTGAAAAGCCAAATTACTAAACATAGAATGTTAGATGAAGTCATGGTACAAACCTTAATGCTATAGCTCAATTCCTAACTATTCATACTTGGAAAAATTAAGCTGATTAGACTTTATTGAAAGAAAAAACTCAAATTGATGCAAGATTTCTCATACACCCTGGATGCTCCTACATTAGATATTTTCAAGTATCTTCTTCACAATCATAGGTAATAATGGCCTTAATCACTTTCGTGCCCTTAGTGATCGCCAGTGAACCTCCTCGATACAACAGTTAGCCCTAGATTACTGTTACCCGCATGGATAGTTCCCTACCCATGCAACCATTACCATATCTTAATCATAACTAGGGTATCCCATAGCAACCTTTGCCTCCATGAACTAGGTGAATGTCAGCTAGTTGCTAGCAATAGGCTAGAAATAAATCATTAGCACCGTCCAATGACTTCCTATCACTGTTCAAATATCTTGGAGGTTCACACTTGTGTGGGCCATACATAACATCAATCAAAATCACAATCGATAAATGCACAGGCCTATACATAGAGACCTCTAGATATGGAGGTAGCTTTTACAACACATACAATTTACATGGAACCAACATGAGATGGACTTTCCATATATTTAAATACCAATTATAAAGTTGTTAAATCCATTACTTCATTTAAATTAGTATTGAGAGGAAAATTATGTATTAAATATAATTTATTAAGTAACCTTAACTTGATCATACCCATTTGGTACCCATTTAATCTCAAACCAAAGATTATGGAGGAAAGATTAAACCATCTAGGAACAACCTCAACCCTTGGAGTTATGCCCCCCTAAACCCTCCCCCTAAGGACTTGAGGTCATAGAGACATCCTTCGCCTAAGGACTACTTACGTTTCTACTTCTAAATGGATTAAAGTCACACATAGTTCTCCTCACAAGGTCTCTCAAATGACCCATTGATGAAGATTAATAGCCACTTCACACTCTTCTCATGGTGACAGCTTCTCATGTCCTTTATAATATGCTTTATTGTTGTTGTCTTGATCTAAATTCCATACACCGATGGCTTTCATATGTAGGGTTCAAGACTTTGCACAATTCCCTCAACCCATACAACCACATCCTCTTCTCAGTATACACATACCATACCATCTCATCACAATGATGGATTAATCACTAGCATTCATCAATTTCCAACCCTTCATCTCTAGAAAATTTGACTATGCTATATTTGAGCTCTCCTTTTCATAGTAGTGTTACAAGTTATTTCAATCGTCTTGCGCCATGTCTCTTTTTTCCTTGATTGCTCACTTGTAAGACCCATGCTAGAAATCATCTCCTTCTGGTGTTAATTTCATGAGCTTTGGTCAGTGACATGGCATCCATGATAAATGAATTTATCCTCAACAACTTAACAATCCTCTCTTCGCTATGTTGTTAACTAGTATTCCTTGTTGCATGGTCACTCTCCTCTTTTCCTCATGCTTGTATCAAATGAAATTCTCCTACATTAACTTCCAAATACTTCTCCTTTTCTTCTTTGCTTCTTCTTTGCTTGTTATTGAATTTCTTTGCTTGCTATCGGCTCTCAACTCAACCATCATCACTAGATGTATTTCTTTTTTCTTCCTATCATGCCCCTTCTCTTCTAATGATTCTGATGTTTTATATTTCTACCCATGACCCTTCATATTCTTTGATGGAAACTTTTTACTTCTACATGAATTTTACTCATCGTGACCTTTGGTATCATCCTTCTGATGGTGTGTGTCAGACCTTTAATCTTCCCCCCTATACTTAGTCAATAGGCATTTGAATACAAGAGACATTCATAGACCTTTCTGTATGTATTTTATTTTTATTACATATTATCATTGGTTGAATATTTGAAAATAAACCATAATTCAAAAGAAAACCATGAAGGGGAAATAATATTATTTTTTGATGAAAACCTTACAAGAGCTAGCATTTTAATATGACAATATTTTATTTCATTGAACGTCTTTGTCACTTTCAAGGTTGCATTAATGTTTTCCTATCCAAAAAGAACATTCATGAAAATTGAAGCAAAAAGAGAGAAAAAATTGAAACTCCAAATTTTTTTGTGTGACATAGGATTGCATGTGGACCCGAATGCTCCTGCATCTAACCCACTAAGTAAGAAAATTGTGGGCTTACAAAGGTGGAGCTAAGTGATAGAACCACTCTTTGAGAGTGCAATGGTCTCCAGCGAACTCCATCGTTGATAGCCCGAACTCCTCTACCAAATAACCCAACATCCTCTTCCCATTAATCTTCCTCTTCTTCTCATCATGCCCTCCTATGACATATCTTCACTACAACTCTTCCCTTCCAACCTCCATTTTGTAACCATACTTCAATCTCATGAAGATTCCACTATGTCTATTGTAATCTTCCATCACACCATTTTTCTCTATTCTTCTCACTCTCAACTATTCAAGACTCTACACACCTACAACAATGATCTTGAGTTTCTCTTGCACTTTCTCAATCAACAGGTTTTGTCACAAGCTACCTCACATTCGGCAATCTACATGTCCCCCCAAAACCTCTACTTACTTCCCTCTCCACTCACAGGTCCTGGTGTGAACCACGTCTCTCTTAGTGCTTTATCTGGATGCTCATAACCTCTGGCTCTGATAGCACTTGATGAAGATGAAAATCCATTTCACACTCTCAACCAACCTAAATCATAAAATAAAAATTATAAACAATGTCATAAACATTTAATCCTCAAGAAGTACAATTACACGTGTCAATCATCCATGATTGCACTACTACACATTAAAACTACAATTAAACCAAAGAACTTTATTCATTTCTGTAGACACGCAAAATTAGCATTATGTAGTCAATTAGGTCCATTCATCAAGTAAACCAGGTTTCACATTCATCCACTCATTAAATTAATCAAGTTCACCTTCATCCATTCATCTGGTAAATTAAACTCATTAAGTTCATTCCTAAGGTTGTTCATTTAAATTAAATAAATCAAACATCAACCTTTTAATTAAATAAAGAAAACTATATTCAATAGAAATCAAAATTCATATTTCTCCCCTTTTGATTTAAATAAATCCAAATATTCAAGTCAAAGGGGTCAAAATCACCTAATCATTATTAAGCTAATCTAATCCTAATTAGCGTAACCTAACCACCCATCACATCCTCTAGATAATCCCACTTGCACAAATAAATCAATTTATTAATTTATTAAAACCCTTATTTTATTTCAACTTGGCATAAAAAGTAGAATATTCCCTCAAGTTTGAAAATGATGACAAGTTGACTTGTCCCCTCCAACATTGCATTAAATTCTCATTTTCATGTCCCCCTCTCAACATTTATTTCACTAATTTGAATTTGAAACTCCCTCTCTTGGGCACATTGGCCAAAAATTGCACATCCCTCAACCTATGGCAAGTTGACAAGTGGCCTCTTTTTATTGGTTTACATTTAGTCCCACATTAATCCATTTGGCCAATCTCTCATCAAGAAAATCTATAAATAAAGGTCTCAATCTTCATCAATCTATCTACAACTTTTATGCAAAGTTACTCTCTTGGTTTGAGAACTAATTTCTCTCTTCTTACTCCATCACCATTGCATTTGCAGCATTTGAGCTTGTCAAGGGTTGGGAAAGGGTCACTTTTCACAACAAAGTGACACCAATCCACTATGGAATAGGTGTGCATTATGTATCTTTCATGCTTTCAATTTAGTTTGTTTTGTTATAATGTTTAGGAAGCATTTTGCATTATTTCATAAGAGCATTTTTCAGGAATTTGTAGATACTAACCCATGCTTGAAGTTTAGTGTTTGCAGATTTTAATGGATGCTCACATATCTTTGATAGACTCTCGCCATTCCCACCATCTCTAACATCAAGCTCATCATCCAAGATAATGGTTTTGGAAGCTACAAGATCCCTAATAATGGTTTTGTGGTAGGAGAGTTACTACAATCTCCTAGATCATAGGGACATCCACAAAGAAATGAAGCTTCCACATCCCAAATGCCTCCTAAAAACTATCCCACCTTCACAAGATGGGGAGATCTTGGATGAGAAGTTATCGAGGTGGATTCATCTCACATACTGTATCAAGATGAAATACCAGCACCTGAACTACCAATGGATGATAGAAGCGAAGGTCTACAAATGATGCTTGCAATGGGATATGACAA
>VDFB02180878.1:0-60762 GCA_007258455.2 Sequoia sempervirens | reverse complement strand
ACCTATTAGGTTGTTTTCTTTCATGGGTTGACCTCCTTACTTGCTGAGGCTGAGGTTCTTCTTCTTCCAAACTTTTAAAACTGCTTGAGCTCTCCTCAGTTTCAGGCACATTTTGAATCCTCAATTCCTCTTTCTCTAGAGTAGGAGGAATTCCAACTACATCCTTATTGTTTTCTCAATTTTGTCTCTCGGGATCAAGCAGATCCAAGGTAGAAGGCTCTTTAACTCATGAAAGATTACACTTCTACTGTATACAACCTTCTCTGTATCAGGATTCCAAAGCTTGTATCCTTTTATGCCAGCGCTATAGCCAATAAAAATACATTTGATAGCCTTGTTCTCCAACTTAGATCTTTTCTCATATGGCACATGAGCATATGCCTCATAGCCAAAAACACGAATATGTCTTAAGGAGGGCTTCTTACCAGACCACACTTCCAAAGGTGTCTTCTCAACAAGAGCAGAATTTGGAGAATGATTAATTAGGTAACATGCAGAAGACACATCCTCAGCCCAGAACTTCTCCTCCAAGCCAGCACTACTGAGCATACTTCATGCTCTCTCCATCACTGTCCTATTGAACCTTTTTGCAACTCCATTCTGCTGTGGAGTATAAGGTGTAGTCTTATGTCTTTTAATTCCATGGTCTTTGCAATATCTCTCGAATTCATCAGAACAAAATTCACAGCCATTATTAGTCCTTAAGCATTTAATTTTTCTTCTAGTCTGATTTTCTACAAGGTTCATAAATTCCATAAACTGACTGAATACTTCTGATTTACTTTTCAAAAAATAAACGAATGTTCTTCTCGAATAATCATCAATGAATGATACATAGTACCTTGACTTAGACAAAGAAGGAACATTCACTGGACCAAACACATCTGAATGAATATAATCTAGCAAACCAGAAGATTTGTGAGGACTAGAATAAAAAGAAACACGGTGCTGCTTTCCATATATACAATGTTCACATAATTCAAATTCGAGATTACAATCTTCAAGCTCCTCAACTAGGTTTTTGTTCTTTAAGGTTTTTAAACCTTTTTCTCCTATGTGGCCTAGCCTATGATGCCAGAGCATAGTCTTCTCTGCTGGAAGTTTTACTTCCATAGAGTTTACATAATTAGGGATATTTCCCTCTTTACCTCCATGAGTAGCTTTCTGTGACTTTACAGAGACATTGTTGAATTGAACAACATGTGCATCCAGCTTGTACAGGGTACAAATTCGAGCACCTCTAGCCAGCACCATAGAGCCTCTAGTCATCTTGCAGCCATTTCCAGATAACGTGACTTGCACTCCAATATCATTCAACATACTTACAAAAAGTAAGTTTCGAGCCAGACCTGGTATATGCATTACATTATTGATTCCCTTTACTCTACCATCAGGAAATTGGATTCTGACTCTTCCAAAGCCAACTATCTCCAAAGTTGAATCACTTTCCAAGTACACCTTTCCACCATTGTATTCTTCATACTTTGTAAACCAGTCTCTGTGAGATGTCATGTGGAAAGATTCTCCAGAATCAATCATCCAAACATCATCTGATGCCTGTGTAGCCAAGGCTACAATGAAGGCGTCTCCATCACTGTGAGAAGAATCATTGTTGGAAGAATACTTCTTCTTCTTCTTCTTCTTCTCCTCTTTACAATCCTTTCAGACATGACCAGGTTGCCCACAGTTCCAACACTTCACCTTGGACTTCTTTCCAGAAGACTTTGATCTCCCCTCTGATTTCGATTTAGATTTTTTGTCCTTCTTGCCTCTCTTTCAACCTTCCTCTAATAGCAAGGGCCTCCTTTGCCATCTCAGAAGATTTCCTTCTCATCTCTTTTGATAGCAAATATGCAACAACATCTTCCATCTTGAAACTGGATGTTGTACTCCCAATAACCATCACCAGATGATCCCAAGAGTCTGGCAAAGAACACAATATAAGCATACAACGATCCTCTTCTTCAGTCTTCACACCAACAGATGTTAACTATGCAATCAACATGTTGAATGTTTTCAAATGATCAGCTACATACCCTCCTTCCTGCATTCTCAAACTATCTGCTTCTTCCTCAGGAACAGTTTATTCACCAAGGATTTCCCTTGATAAATAGATGCCAGTCTCTTCCATAAGGAAGATGCAGTCTTCTCCTCATGCACATTCAGAAGAACGAAGTCTACCAAATAGAGCCTTATCAGCCCCTTAGAATTTCTATATGCAAGGTCCCAATCTTCTTGCTTCATGCCTATAGGTTTCACTCCAGACACAACAATCCAAAGATCACGATCCACTAAGAGATCCTCCATCTTAAGTTTCCACAACTCAAAATTGTTGCCATTGAATTTATCTATTTCAATCTTTCCTGAAATGCTCGCCATCTCAATCTGTAATTAGAAATTGACAAACTTCTACAAGACTCCCACTGAATAGAAATTGACACAAAAAACCCAATGTACCCACAAGGATAACACAACTGGCCAGGCTTTGATACCACTTGTAAGGAAAGCTAGATGCAGAAACAACTCTCCTAACGTCAAAGACTTAGGGAAGAATGCAGATATACTTTTAATTTTTTCAATTACAGTCCAATTAAGATGCACTTTGAAATAAATAGCAGAACCAAAGAATTAGACAAACACATATGAACACCAAATATACGTGGGAAAACCCTTACGGGAGAAAAACCCACCACACCAAGAGAAATCATTTTGTATTACAGTAATGGAGATTACATACAAATATCAGACTTATCTTTCTGATGTCATATTTCAGCAGCTTTCACATTGATCAAACTTGTACAAGACCCTTCAAGTTACAATCTTTATAGAATAGAAATCACTCTGATATAATTCGAACTATTCACACAATTGTTCTTCGAACCAACCGAACCATCGAGCATCTGCAACTTCAAACTATATTCATGTCGTTCCTTGTCTGTCGAACTTCCTCATAGAACTGCCTCAACGGATTGTCTTCCAGCGGTTCCCATTCAGCTTCTCTGATTGGTCTACGAGACTCCACATAGGATGGTCAAACGGTCAAAAGGCAATCAAGCTGTGTTGGAATATTGGTGAGACACTGTCCGTGTCTCCCCAATGCCACACACAACTTAGCATCCGATATCACCAAGAGTTTCCTCATCGGAAAAACTCATATCGCTATTCACAAGTCATACCAACCTCAACATTTCTATCGACAAGACTTACTACTCGCCAAGAGGTTTCATCGAGACTTCTTAAGTTACACCAAAGCACCCAATAGTCGATGAGACTTATCGCTATCGCTGAGACATCCCACCGAAGGTTCAAAAGTCACATAGACAACAAAACTTACATCGGTGAGACTATCGTCGTTCGCCAAGACATCATATCGAGTCATTTAGGGTTATATCGAAACATTCAGCATTTGACAAGACATAACCGCTTTCGCTAGGACGTTACTCCAAAACCTCCAGTCATACTGAGTGCCAAATAGTAGTCGACAAGACCTCTGACCATTCGCTAAGAGTTCACATCAAGATATTTATGTTACCGCGAAGACTCCATATGTGTTCCCATCGGCGAGACATTCATCGTTCGCTGGGACTTCTTCCCAAGACCATTTGGGTTACCCCGATAGCCATATGCTATTGGTAAGACATTCTTCAGTCGCTAAGAGATCTCCCCGAGATCCTTTGTGTTACTCCGATGACCAACACTTGAACCTCCGTCGGTGAGACATTTTCACATCGGTAAGACTTCTTACCAATAGAATATAAGATACGCCGAAGACCACAACATGTAACATACTATCGGCGAGACTAAATATCTCGATAAGACTTCTCACCGAGCCACCATAGGTTATCCCGATATATGATATGAGTGGCCTGTCGGCCAGAGATCTCCATGGGCGGTAAGAGGTTACAATGACTGCTTCTTGTCACATCAATAGGCTCCTTCGATGAGATAGAAGCAAGGTCACAACGACCTGTACAATACAACAAGATTCAAGCTGCTAGTCGGCCAGACATGATGGATGTCACACCGACATTGCTCCAGTAGAGGTTACATCCTGTGATGATTTAGGCATATATTTCCAACAGGGGAGAGGCAAGGTGATCCTCTATCTCCAGTTCTATTCATCTTAATGATATAGGTGCTAAGAAAAATAATAAAGAAGGTTCATAGTCAAGGGTTACGGTATGGATTACCCATTCCAAATACAAGTATTGTAGCAACACACTCTCTATTTGCAGACGATACCCTTTTATTTGGATAATCCTCTTTGCTAGAGGCAAAGCAAGTCAAACAAGTACTCGAGAAATATTCTTCCACTTCAAGCCAAAAAGTAAAATGTGTCTAAGTCCAAAATTTACATGTTTAACACAAAGTCATCTATTTCAAAGAAGTTGGTAAATTTGTTGGGTTTTCAAGAAGCAGATCTCCCTTGTGCATATCTATGTATTCCTTTTTTTGTAGGGGCAGATAAATTACAGTATTGGCATAAAATCCTATATAGAATAAAATCCTAAATACTTTATTGGAAGGCCAGATGGTTACCTTTTTATGGTCGTATCTTGATGGTTAAATTAGTTTTAGCAGCCATTCCAAATTATTTTATGGCTGTTTTGAAGGCACCAAAAGGCATTGTGCAACAAATAGAAAAGCTAATTAAGAATTTCTTGTGGATAGGAAATATGGATGTAAAAAAGAAGGTTCCCTTGGTATCTTTGGAAAATATGTGTATGAGTAAAAATGGTGGAGGATTTGGTATGCAAAATCTATCTGCAAGAAACCTGACCCTTGGTGCAAAGTTAGTATGGCGAATGTATCAAAAGTCAAATTTGAGATGGTGCAGTCTTATGCAAGCTAAGTATCTAGTGATGATAACCCATCTAGAATATTAACTACATCAAATCCTCAAAGTGGCACAGTTATGTGGAATTTCTTAGTAGCTTACATGGAAGTTATTATTCCATTTTTATCTTGGGAGGTTAATAATGGGGAAAGTGTGCAATTTTGGAAGGATTCATGGAATGGGTACCCTCCTCTGACTTCAATCCAAGAGCTACATCCTTTAGAGTAGGTTTTAAGAAATATATGGGGAAGCAAGATGGACTATGTTGAAAATATTGAACCACTATCAGGGAAAGTTGTATGGAAGGTTTTCTTGAATTTAGCTATAACACTTAATCAAAAGCATGCCTTACACAAAGTTCTACGGGAGAGATCTGTGTTCCTTTCAGGAGGCTCCAATAAATTGATATGGATGCCTTCCAAGGATGGAAATTACATAGTAAAGCAAGGGTACAAGTCCCTCACAACAAACATGCACCAAAATCAATCTTGTAGAGCATATTATTTTTGTTGGAGCCTAATAACTCTTCCTGAGGCAGGCAGTTTTGCATGACTTGCTCTACGGAAAAGAATACTAACAAGTGATAGACTATGAAAATTAGGATTTTCGGAGCCCTTCAAGTGTGTGCTTTACCAAGAAGTTAATGAAACCATAGATCACTTATTTGTAGAGTGTGAAATGGCACAAGAATGTTGGCAGTTTATTAAGTCTAAATTGAATGTATTTTTTCCAATGCCTTTGTCTTTGTGGGACTTGTTTACTTCCTGGATAGTATTATTTAAAACTTCTTTTTTTTCCTATATATGGAGAGTGGCTCTAGTTCTTGTAATCTGGAGTCTGTGGTGGGAAAGAAATAAACAAATTTTTAGACAACAATCCTAGTCAATTAAGCAGCTAAAGCAAAAAATTGAAAAATTAATCTCAGAAGTAGTTAACTCATATGTTCAAGGTCACAAGAATGTATCTTCATTGTCTACTACATGGGATAATTTGGTTTTACAAAATTGGGAGTTTATATCTTTTCCATTTAAAGGTGCTCAATTCATAGCCCCATAGTCAAAGGTTGATAGAAGTAGGATTCAATGGTAGCCTCCTTCAAAGGAGTTTTCAAAGCTTAATTTTGACGGGTCATCAAGGGGAAACCTAGGTTTATTGGGTGCAGGAGTAGCTATCAGGGATTAGAAAGGTTCTTTGTTAGCAATTAAAGTAGTTCAATTTCCAAATAGTACTAATAATATTGCAGAGGTGCAAGCATTGCTTCAAGGTCTACAGCTAGCAAGAAACATGGACATTCATAAGTTGCATGTTGAAGGAAATTCTCTTATCATTATCAATGCTTGTAAGGAAAGGAAAACACATAGCTTGAGATTAAGGTATGCATTGGAGAAATTTTGGAGGGTGATGGATTCCTTTTATGAAATTCAAATTTTCACATATATACAGGGAGGGCAATACACTGGTAGATAGGCTTGCAAACATGGGGTGTGATGGTCAAGAACTTGAGGTATTGGGACAACATGAGATTGAAAAACAATACCCTCAATCGCTAGAATTTATGGTTGAAAAAGGAACTAAAAATCCCTAAATGATCAGTAAGAGTTTTAAATGGTCTGTTGTGCCTTACCAAGTTCATCTTCGTCATTAAGTTGGTGGCTAGCTAGATTTTTTTAACATATGATTTCATTTGTTCTTTTGACTTGATGGTTCAAGTTCGAGCTCATGGTTATTTTGTCTCATGGGATAATTGGTATGAGATGCTTGGTCGGTAGTGATTGTTTACTAATGATTGCATATTATGCCAGGGAAAGTACTTCACCTTGATCGAGTTATCACAATGGGTCCCCAGTTTCATGCAAATATGTGTTACTACCATCAAGGCTATTGTGTAATGATTATAACACATTGAAGAATGTACCTTGTGGAGGCTTGTTTTTACATCATTGGTACTTTAAGTTTTTTCGTTAGACCATATGAGCAAAGGTGGGGATTTTTCTTTTGCCACAGGCTGCTAAAGATGGACACCTGCTCATGAAATCATGTTTTTTTCCTAATGTTTTATTTTGTAGGTACCTCTAGGCACTTTGAATGGAGTGGATACTTATTAATATTTGTAGAGGAGGCAAACTCACATGAGTTTGCATGCTTTAGTGGTGTTTTCTTCACTTAATGGGCTATTTCTTGCTTGCAAGAAAATTCGTGATAATAAATGCCTCTACGAAGCATCTACTGGCTTTAAAAGGTGATCTTTGTTAGGTGGCATTTTATTTGGAGACATTGCTAGTTTCTAGTGGTTGAGATGGCTGTAGGAGTAGCAAAGGCTGTGAGTGTAGTTTTTCTAAAGTGGAAGTATGACATTTCGACTATGGAATTTCAGGGTTAATTGTCTAGTGCAGCAATGGGAGCGTCCCTTTGAGGAATATCTAACTTATGAGAGCCTCATTTTGGTTTTTAAGGTGGAATTCCCTAGAGTTGAAGAGTCTATGCAGTCAGTGCTTGGTGTTGAGGTCACAAGCCCTAGAGCTAGGTGTTTAATCTTTCCTTCCCAGGTGTTGTCTATTTTATTGTCAAATATCATGGATCTTCTTCAATCTTTAGGGGAATTGGAAACAATTGCAGGCAAATTTGTTAAACACTAGTTTCTTGAAAATAATGCTCTTTTAATTTGTTCCCAAGGATATAATGGTTTTAGTGGTGATGGGTATTTAGGAGGTCTATTTCCTAGAGAGTTTGTCAAACAACATCAGGGTTTTGAATATATTTATGAAGCTATTAGATTGGCCCTATAGTATTGGAATGGTAGCATTATTTTGAAGGCACTAAGGAAGAATTGCAGGAGGGTTTGTGTGTCGATGGATATTGATGTCAAGGAGAAATACTATGCAATATCCTTTCTTCATGATCATAGTCCCCATCCTCATCTTAATTCCTATCTTGCTGGCTCGAAAGAAAGAGTGTTGTTGTCTGCACTAGCTGAGGAAAATGTGGAGGTGGTGCCAGGGAAAAATGTTGCTGAAAGTTCCAATGGCGGGCATCAGGGTTTCATAGCAAGGGTACACATTGCTCAAGCTATGCAAATAGAGAAGAATCCAATAATAGGATTTTATTTCTTTGCTCAAGACATGCAGATTCATGAGGTCTTTGAATCCCAATATGAGAACTTAGTGCAGTGTGAACGTATGGAAGAGTAGCAAGTCAACTTTCTAGCTTTTAGACATATTTTGCTAATGGGAATGTAGTTCCAAATTACTCTTCAACCTTGTTAAGCAGTGATGGAAGTTGATGGTGTTCATATGAAGGATTTTCTTCTAGGTTTTTCTAAATAGTAATGGAGTTGAACGACGCTTGCATGGATGTTGATTTGTGTTTTCAGCAATAGTATTCGACTGATGAACTTGCATAGTATTTTGAAATTTTGACTTATCTACAAACTTTAATGCTGTATTTTCTCAAGAAGACAGATAAGATGTAAACCTTCTTGGGAAATCTTTGCCTTTCTGATGTAGACATAGATGTAACTTTTTTATATATTATATTAATATATAGGCTTCTATGCCTTTTACTTAAATTTTTTTTTTTTATGAAGTTATCTCTACTTGATTTAAATATTAAGAATAATAAGATTGAAGTTTAAAAGTAATCTTAATATTAACTATCATTATTATATGTAATAATTTACATTGAGAGGTTTGATTATTACTTAATTACTAGTTGGTGCAGCAAAAACTAAAATTGATTGTTGGTAAAACTAATAGTGAAATTTATAGTTGGTAAAACTATAATACTACTAACTTTAAGAATGACTCCAACTCTCATGATATTATTTTTAGAAAAGAATAGGTATTAAGAATAATTAATATTGATATTAAAAGATGTAATTTAGATTTATAATAATGAATTTATTAATTAAGAGTATTAATATTGGTTTTCAATAGGTAGTGCAATTAATATTAATAATAATATTATTTTTAGATATTGTAATTAAGAATATTAATATTGGTATTATTTAATATTATAATTAAAATTATTAATAATGGAGTTATTAGATAGAGTACAAGTTTAAAGGTAATAATAATGATGGTGATAGTAATTTTAATATTAATATTATTTATTAGCAATGTTTTTTTTTTTAATTCAAGGGGTAAACGCTTTTGACTGGAGCTATGAACTGAAATAGAACCATTCAACAATACCACCCCAACGGGGTTTGAACCTTGGTGGCAAGAACAACAATTCCACCTATAAACCATCACACTATGCCAATACCGACTTTATTTATTAGCAATGTTAATGATAATTTTTTAATGTAATTTAATCAATACTAATGTTACTATTAATAAAAGTAATCAATAACATAAATATAAAACTTAGCAGTAAATGGTAGCATTAGAAGAGATCCTATTAGCTATTCACGATATCCTTATTATTATTGAATGATGACAAGATTGTGATACTAGAGTAGGTAGTCAAAGAAAATGTCCTTCCCTTGTAATACCAAATTAATTCTCTCAAGTATTGATACTACATATGCATGTAATGCCATTAAATCCAATAAGAGAAATGAAGTCAATCAAATTAGATTATATTACCCTTATTTTGGTACCAGACATAGTTCTTTGTTCACTCGCATGCTCTTACCCTACTCCCCATTCTCAGTGAGACGTTGAAGGTGTTAAATGCATGCTCACCATTGTTCGATGCATTAGTATGCTATTATGTGCATGCCTGGTTACCAATTATTAGTGGTTGTGTGTTATTTTTTGCAAAAAATTGTTGGTTGTATTTTTGCTCTAGGTACATAAGTTTAGGGCATGAAAAAGGCTAGAAAGATGTGTTATGCTAAGACACTCATGAAACACATGGCTTCACTGGAAAGCAAGTTGTGTTATTTTAGGTGGCCATATTATAAAGGTGTGCTCAATTTCATGAATCAAAAAGCCGCGTTATGCCAAATCCATGTACTATCTTACACAATTTTAATTTTTAATATCTAAGGGGATGAACAACAAACACCTCAAGGGGTGTAAAAAAATTTAATGTCCAAGGGGATGAATGACAAAAACTTGAAGGGGTGCACAAAATTTTAGCTTCCAAGGAGATGAAACAACAAACACCTTAGGGGGTGCACAAAATTTTAACATCCAAGGGGATGAAATGACAAATGCCCAAGGGGACAAACAAAAAATCCATACTTCAAGGGGTGTTATAAGATACACCACCAAAAAAGGTACCAAAAGGGGCACTACTCAATATATGAAAGGTCACACCTTAAGGAATATCATTTATGATACTGTTGCAGGTATGAGCAAGTTTGGTGGTATTGTCATTAATGTTGTCATTGATGTCAACACAGTTCAAAATGTTGTAGATTGTGCATGTATAGTTTAGATGTTGTTGAGATGTTGTGAGTACATGGAGCTATCCTTATTATGTTGCAAATATGCTGAAATGATGGGTTACCAAGTTCTTTTGAGAAAATTAATAAAGAGTGAAGTCAGAGTCATGTATGTGTTCAAAATGTGCTCTGGTATGTGCTCCATGTTTCTTTTGTGTTGATCCAATGCTTGTGTGGATATGAAGGATTGTTGTTGGGGATTTGTTGACATCTCCTAATTTTTAGCTTCTGGTTTGATGGAGTGTGAAAGTTGTGTTCACCAGTGTGTGAATTGGTTTGGAAGAGTTGTTTGTCTGTGGACTGGGAGAAATGTTTCTACTCCGCAGTCCTCTGCTGATTTGTTTCAGGTCTTTCGGATCTGGAATATGTCTTGTAATGGTGTTCTTTGGGTTTTGGCAGAGATGTTCGTGGTCTGGTGCTCTGGAAGTTTAGTTTCAAAGTTGTGTGTGTTTTCATAGTCCGGATGGACTGTTGGAAGGTGTTATGTGTTTGAAGGTTGTTGCACTTGCTGCGGATGTATCTGAAGGTATCTGAGATGTGTTCTCCTACATATTAAAGTATGTTATGTCGTCTGCATGTTATCTTCTTGCTGGGAAGTGTGTACTTCAATGTTCATTTGTGTTTTCATTAGGTTTGGCTAACTTGGTGTTTACACTTCATATGAAGAATTCAAAATTTAATTAAGGAAGCATGTGTTTGTTCCAAGATGTTGTTTTGGGTCATAGTTAAGTAATGTTGTGTTCCATTCTCATTCCTTTCCACTATGGGAATGTTGAGTCACCGACCTAATTTGAATTTATGAAATAAAGTGTATATAGCTGACCTTGGAGAAAGTTTCTAAGGTTGAAGATGGTATAAATGTAAGTCGAGATATGAAGGAAAATCATACAAAGTAATGAAGTAAGCCACAAGTGCGAAGAAAATTTGTGCGAAAGTGAGTTGAGGCAACAATAATTTATTGTGTTAGATTCCTGAAAGCAGTGAATTGAAGGTTTTTGCAATCTTCTAATCAAGGTTGCGTATGTGTGTAAATTGTTGTGGTGGATCTTTCTGTTATCTTTTGTATCTGTAGGCAGTGAGCCTCCCTTTTGGATAGTGAGTCCTATCTATAGGTAGTGAGCCTTTGTATTCGGGTAGTGAGCCTTTTGTATTTGGTTTTGCTATCACTTTATATTGTGATTTAATCCTCATCATGGTTTTTCCCTTATTAGGTTTTCCACGTAAAATATGGTGTTCATTGTGTTGATTTTGCTTTATGTTATCTGCATTTAATGTTCATACTTAATAACATAATAGTGTGGTTGTGAAGTTGATAAGTGTGTGAAGTTTTATGTTTGAATTTTGTGACAAATGATTCACCCCCTCTTAGTTGTCTTGTGCCTTTTAACAATTGGTATTAGAGCTTAACTGCTTGAGGTAAATCCGATGGTGCACAAATTGGCAATCCCTATGTTTGATGGATTTGACTACAGTGACTGGAAAGTGCAGATGAGAGGTTACATTATCTCTCTTGGTTACAAGACCTGAAAGGTTGTTGAGGCGAAGTATGTTGCACTAGCAAGTGGTCCTACTATTGTAGATGAGGTTTCTGCTTATGAGGAGAATGAAAAAGTGAGGTATGTGATCTACAGTGCTTTATCTAAGACTGAGCGAAAAAAAGTTATCTCTTTGGGCACTGCTTATGAAGTTTAGAAGAAGTTGGAAGATCTTTACGAAGGAAATGATAGAGTGAAATTGACAAAGAAGTTGACGACAAAGCGTAGATATGAGAATTTGAAAATGGAAGAAGGTGAAGATATTGCAAGCTATTTCCAAAGGGTTGATCTAGCAGTAAATGAAGTTAGGAATTAAGGGGGCACGCTAGCTGTTGAAGATATAATAGAGAAGATTCTAATGACCTTACCAGAGTGTTACAGTGATAAGGTTTCAATTATTGAGGAAATGCATGATCCTAATAAATATACTAAAGAATAGCTATTTGGAACCTTGACTGCATTTGAGATGAGAAAATTTGGAAAGGAGGAAAATACAAAAACAACATTTAAAGCAACAAAGACTAAAGATGATCCAAATAGTGATGGTTCAGATGAGTTGGAAGTGAACTTTACAAGAAAGTTGAAGAAAGGTACTGGTAAGTATAAAGGTATGTTTCCCTTTAAATGTTTTAGTTGTGGTAATATTGGTCATTATGCTTCAAGATGTCTAAATAGAGTTGTACATAGGAAGAACAAAGATCATAAAGATAAAGAGGACAAGAAATTCAAGAAGTTGTATTATATTAGAGAAGAAGTTGGAATCTCTGATGATGAATCTGATTATGAGGGTGATGATAGTGAATGCTTGTTCTTAGCTTTGGAGAATAAATATGTGTTTGCTAACTCTGGAAGATGTGCAAGAAAAAGTGATTCGAAGAACAAGAAGGATGATATGGAAGGTACTTTGGTCACTGCCTTTCATGCTAGACAGGATGAAGACTATTGGGTGATTGAAAGTGGATGCTCTAATCACATGTCCAAAGATAAAAGTAAGTTCACTAAACTTGAAAAGAATGATGATGGTTTGGTCATGTTGGTGATGATTTTGGAGAAAATATTGTTGAGAAAGGTACAATTAGTTTTGATGGAATACACAACAATGATGATGTATATTATGTAAAGGGCCTAAGGCATAACCTTTTGAGTGTTGAATAGATGCATAGCAAAGGTTTCAAATTTTTGTTTCAGGATAATACCTGTGAGATCATAAAAGGGTTCAGAGCTATGGTTGTTGAAGGAAGGAGAACTCATGGAAACATCTATCAGCTTAAGGGTGTTGATGGTTAGTGCCTTGTATCTCAAGTTAATGAAAGTTGGATTTGGAACCAGAGAATGGGACATGTAAACTTTGATAATCTAGTTAGGATTAGTTCGAGAGATGTTGTCTGAGGTCTACCTTAAATCATAAAGCCTGCTAATACTGTTTGCAGAAGTTGTTAGTTAGGGAAATAGACAAGATGTAGTTTCAAAGGAAAATAACAATTATCTACCAGAATGTTGGAATTAATTCATATAGACCTCTGTGGTCCTACTAGAATAGGAAGCCTAAATGGTGACAGGTATTTTCTGCTCCTTACTGATGACTATTCTCAAATGACATGGGTTGCCTTTTTTAAAGAGAAGAATCAGGCTCTGGATAGGTTTAAAGTGTTCAAAGAAAGAGTAGAAAATGAAGTGAACCTAAGAATAAAATGTTTGAGATTTGATAGAGGTGGAGAATTTACTTCTAGTGAGTTTAATGCATTTTGTGAAGAGCATGGCATAAAGAGACACTTTTCTACTCCTAGAACCCCTCAGCAGAATGGAGTTGTTGAGAGAAAGAGCCGGACTATACAGGAAGCTACACGAACCATGATGAAAGAAGCAAATGTACCTGATGTATACTGGGGAGAGGCAATACACACTGCTATTTATGTTCTTAATAGAGTTTAGATCAGAGGCAACAACAAAAAGACTCCTTATGAGTTATGGACTGGTAAGGCTCCTACTGTGAAGTACTTTAAGGTGTTTGGAAGTAGATGTTACATTAAAAGAGATGATGAGAATCTTGGGAAGTTTGATGCTAGATGTGATGAAGGGATTTTCCTTGGATACTCAACTACCATCAAAGCATATATATGCTTTAATAAAATATTGAGGAAGATTGTTGAGAGTGCTAATGTGAAGGTTGATGAGGAAATGCACAAACCTATTGAGATAAGTGAAGTTGAACCAAATGATCCTATCTGCAAATCAATACCTGAAGAGAATAAGGAAGAGGAAGAAGAACATAATGATGAAGAAGAAGAAAATGCACTAGAACTTGTTCCTAAGACTCCTAAGTATGTCAAGAAAAATCATCTAGAGGAATAGATAATTGGAGATAAGAGTGGAGGTGTGAAGACAAGAAGTAAAGTAGCAGCTGAGGTAAATCTATGTTTACTTTCTAAAATAGAACCTAAGTCTGTGTGTGAAGCATGTGAAGATGAGAGTTGGGTTAGAGCTATGAAAGAGGAGTTGTAGCAAATAGAGAAGAATCAAACATGGGAATTGGTTCCTAGACCCATAAATAAAAATGTAATTGGGTCAAAGTGAGTGTTCAAGAATAATTTGAATGAAAATGGTGAAGTTATAAGAAACAAAGCTAGACTTGTATGCAAGGGATACTCACAAGTTGAAGGAATATACTTTGAAGAGGCATTTGCTCTGGTGGCAAGAATGGAAGCTATTAGGATGTTTTTGGCATTTTTTTCCCACAAATATTTCAAAGTATATCAGATGGATGTCAAGTTTGCATTCTTGAATGGAGAACTAGAAGAAGTATACATGGAACAACTTGAAGCATTTCAGTTATCAGACAAACCATATATGGTTTGTAAGTTGAAAAAGGAATTGTATGGAATAAAACATGCTCCCAAAGCATGGTACACAAGATTGGATAGATACCTGACACAACAAGGATTCAACAAAGGCTCTACTGACAAAAATCTTTACTTTAAAGTGCAAGGTAAAAAATGTTGATAGTGGTAGTATATGTTGATGATAAGGTATGTATAAGAGATTTGTAGAAGAAATGCAAAAATAATTTGAAATGTCCATGATTGGTGAGTTGAATTTATTTATTGGTCTTCAAGTAAATCAAACTGATAAGGGGATATTCATTTCACAATCAAAATATGTGAAAGAGTTGTTAAATAAGTTTGGAATGGATGACTCCAAACTAATTAGTACTCCTATGGTGACTGGATGTAAATTGAGTAAAGAAGATGAATTTGCTAAATTTGGTCAGAGCAAATACAAATCTATGATTGGTGGATTGTTGTATCTTACTGCTACTAGATTGAATATCATGCATGCAGTATGTTTAGTTGCCATATTTCAAGCAAAACCTACATAAGCACATGTTACAACTGTAAAGAGGATATTCAAATATCTTAAAGGAACACCAGATTATGGCTTATGGTATCCTAAGGATATTGATTTCACTTTAAGTGCTTATACTGATGCAGATTGAGCTAGTTGTTGAAAATGGAGGTAATTATGTAGCTTAAAACTTGTAAAACTATGAGATTGTAGATCTAATTAAGTGTTCTTTGTTACAATTTTTTTATGTATGATTATTTGTTTAGATCAATTTTACCAATTGTAGAAAGATATAGAATATTGTAGAAGAATGAGACAAGAAGATAGAAGTGACACAACATATACGTGAAGAAACCCTTTTGAGAAAAAAATACACCACCAAAATCAATAGTGCTTTTATTATTTAACCTTAGAATAAGATTACAATAACACTGTATCAATCCTTTGCTTAATATGCTTCTTTTTCCTTCAACAATTCTTCTTCACAACATGCAATAAACTCTAATAAAACTCTCTTCAACTTGCTGCAATTAATAGACAATAATGAGCTTGAAAACTCCAAAGAGTTGATCAAAACAAGAGCATAAATCTCCTCTAAAAAACCTACACCTATTTTGTGCAAGTAGAGTTCCATCATGTAACATGAAGTCAAAACCAATGTCTCCTCAATTTAGGCACCCCAAACTGAACTCCTAACTGATCATTGGTCAAGAAAATATCTTCCAAGCTTCTCCTCAAAGTTGGTGCCCAAGAATGGGCCCACTTAACTCAGCGTTGTAAATATCTTCTCATGCAAAAGATGTCAACTCAAAGATCTCAACTTGGCCACCCAAGGTGGGTCCAAGTCAATCTTTGTTAACTTAAAAATATCTCTCCATCAATTCATGCAAACATTATACATGATTGATCATCCCCACTTAACTGAATGTATCACCTATTATCTATCATGCAACTTAAGTCATTAGTCATGCAACTCAAGTCAACTGAAGTCAAATAACATGCAACTCGAACTAACTACATGCAACTGAAGATAACTGAACTATAACTGAACTGAACTGAACTGAATTGAACTACACTCATGTAAATATCAATCCCTAAGTTGTAGGATCTTTACATGCATTACTGAAGTCCAAACAATTAACTTACGCAAGGTGGGTTCCACCTTCCATGTGGGCACCCCATGTGCTCCTATTTTGTAGGAGCTCTTCTTGGGCATCCCCACATGTTCCTATCATTTAGGAATAATCACAAATGTCAATTTACATGTTCATTTCATTCAAATTTAATCTTTTTCTAATCTTAGTGTTGGGGAACACTTTCCAAGGACTTAGGAGATGCATGAAATATGTTTTAGGATTACAATTAAATGGCATCCTATTCCCAACATTCTCCCACTTAACATTATACATTACAATTATTCTAAACAAGGAATCATTAATTATAAATCAAGTACAGGACTCAAGGCCAATTCCTTCTTGCACCAAGAGAACTTATTTGTAGGAATTGGTTTCATAGGATAATCTATAGCATTGATCAAAGCATCAACTTTCTCAATCAATACATTTCCACTCTCAACCATTTCTCGCACAAAGTGATACTAAACATCAACATGCTTAGTATGAGCATGATACATAGGATTTTTGGCTAAACAAATAGCACTCTAACTATCACATTCAAGTTTGATTTGTTTGCAATTAAAACCAATACCTTTCCCAAGTCTTTGTAACCAAATTACCTCTTTAGAGGAATGTGTAGCAGCAATGTACTCTACTTCTATGGTGGAAAAAGCACCATGGGCTGCCTCTTACTCATCCAACTGATCGCAACTCCAAACAAAGTAAACACATAGCCATTTGTCAACCTCCGACTATCCAGGTCTTCTGCCCAATTTGAATCAACAAAACCCTATATGTCCAATGATCTATGCATAATATCAATATCATTAGCACCATGATAAACCAAATAGTAATTAGAAGTACCTCGTAAATATATAAACACCCTCTTAACATAAGTCCAATGTTCTTTACCAGGGTTAGACATAAACCTACTTAAAACTCCCACTGCTTGGGCTATATCTGGTCTTGTACAGACCATTGCATACATAAAACTACCAATTGCACTAGCATATGAAATTTTAGACATTTTCTCATGATCAAAATCAGATTTAGGACTCATGTCTAAACTTAACTTCATGCCAACTAGTAAAGGAATATTAATTGGTTTACTGTCATGCATGTTAAATCGTTTCAAAATAGTATCAACATAGTTGCTTTGACTTAAGCAAAGCTTTTTGTTACCTCTATCTCTGTTGATCTCCATACCAAGGATATATTTTGTAGCCCCTAGATCTTTCATCTCAAATGTGCTAGAGAGTTGTGCTTTCAATTCTTTGATCATTACCTTGTTGTTACCAATGAACATGTCATCAATATACAAGATAATAATTAAAAGTTGATCATCAATAACTTTTATGTAAACACAATGATGTTCCTCACTCTTAACATAACCAATTTTCAATGCAAAAGCATCAAACCTTTGGTACCATATTCTTGGTGACTGTTTCAATCCATATAAAGATCTCTTTAACTTGCAAACCAATTCTTCTTTTCCTTTTACAACAAAACCATCGGGTTGCCTCATATAAATATCTTCATCAAGATTCCCATGCAAAAAAGTAGTTGTCACATCCATTTGCTCTATCTCAAAATCATAAGTAGTAGTAATAGATAAAAAGAATCTAATAGAAGTTAATTTAGCAGCAAGAGAGAATATTTCATTAAAGTCAACTCCCTCTCTCTGGGAGTAGCCCTTGGCTACTAATCTAGCCTTGTAACTTTTGAGATTACCATCTGCTCCAATTTTCTATTTAAATATCCATTTACAACCAATGTCCTTTCTTCCTTTGGGAAAAATCTCAAGATTCCATGTGTCACAAGTATCCAAGGATTCCATTTCCTCGTGCATAGCTTGTGACCAAAGCTTATTCTCATTTGAAGACAAAGTTTCCCTGTAAGATCTAGGTTCATCATTAGTACTCATCAAAGAAAATATACAACAGAAATCAGGTGGGCTATACCTGATCCGGTGGACATTTTTTCAGTGAAAATTGAAGTGTCTCATTTTTCTCCAGAATCTGCACCATCAGAAAGAGCTCAGCGTCCTGATTCCAACGCAACTCGAACGGAGCGAAAAGGAGTCCATTTGCACGAGTTATAGCCAGTCAAACCTTTGGTCAAACTGGAATCAGAGGGCGTCCAGAAACAGAAAAAATGGCATCGTCAAAAATCTTCGAAGTCAACGTCATCGCGAAGAGCTCATCGAGACGATTCCGATGGTGTTCATTTCATTGAAATCTGACATCGTATGCTCAACTTATCAATGGTCAAAGTTTGCAGTTGACTTTTTAGGTGGATTGTACGGATGTTGACGTCAGCATTCCGTACTGTACGGATAGTGAAGTGGTCAAACCAAAATTTAACACGTGTCATCCTCGTCGGCACTGTACGGACGAATCAGATTCTGACACGTGGCAGTCCGTACATCCGTACTCCCAGTCAGCCGGTACAGTCAGCATCCTCGTTGGCCTCCACGTCAGCAGTCCAGTCAGCAATGTTTGGCGAATCAGTATTGGACACGTGGCATGGTGAGTTGGCAGAAAGTACAGTCAGCATGACACATCAACACACAGTCGTCGCGCAGTCAACATCCACGTCATCGAAATTGGCGAATCAGGCTTCGCCACGTGGCACCTCCTCGGCGTGCCACGTGGCCTCTTGCTTTCATCTTCTAACGAGTTGGAAGTCGGTTTGTTAAAAATTAGTTGTTAGGCGGGTTGGAACCCGCAACCTTCTCCCCAACACTCGGCTGGCTCGCCGTTACACCAGCCGTGGGCGCCTAACCAGGAACGGTGAGCAGTTGGTTTTGTTAAAGTAAACTTAGTAAATGGCTAATAAAAGGCAGCGGTGGGGGTTGAACCCCCAACCGCTAGTTTAATAAAAGGCTTAGCCGCCGGTAAGCCATCATATGGCTTCAAAATATTTTGGGGCATCATATTGTTTTGTTGACTATTGCAAAGCCGAATGCCTTAAAATAAAACAAACTCCCCTATAATTTAAAAATGATAACAAACATTAATCTTTTTAAAGATTAAATCAAAACTTCCCAATGACCCTAAGCCCGAGAATGAAACAACAAAGGGCTTAAATTTATTTTTTGGGATTTATTAAAGATTTATTATGAAGAAATGGGGGATCTTTAATGATTTTTATGTAAATAAGGGAAGATTTGAGGATTCTTATGTATTTTGGAGAGATAAGGAATATTTTGTAAATCAATTGGTTAGTAACCAATTTGAGTTAATTTTATGTATTTAAAGGGGTGTGAGGTGAGAGTTGGGAATTAAGTTTTTTTCAGGTGTTGAAGTCCTGATGCTGAGGTGACGAAAGATAGGTCTTGTTGGAGAGTTTTCAAGTCATTCTTGCATGTCAGAGTGTCGTTACGCTGCCGAAGTGCTTGGAGAATGGTTATGGTGCTATTGTAATTGATTTTTGGAGTTAATCGGATCGGTCTCTCTATTGGAGTGGACCCGGAGACGTAGTCACGTTGTGACGAACTCCGTTATCAACTGTTTGCACTTCTCTTCTTCTCTCTCTCATCTTCTCTCAGTTTTGTTAATTCCTTCATTTTTTTATTTCCTTAAGTTAATTTTGATTTAATTAACTTGGAATAATCATTGTAAAATCATTGTAAAAGTTAAGCATTTAAATACTGCAATCTAGTCTAGATCCTATACAGATCAATACCTATCAATAGGATTCTGTTGTCTTGTGGATCTTCTCAAAGGGTTTTCTTCTTGTTCCTCAATATTCTCATCATGAGCATCAATATCAGAACTTTGTGAACTCTCCTCATGCAATCCATCCAATTTTTCTTCAACATGTGCATCGTCTTGCTTCTCAGTATTTATCTCAAAATGCACTGTTCGAGAAGTATCCTTCTCCTTTGGTTGTTCTTCTCCTGAATAAGCTCTAAATTCCCTAAAAATCACATCTCTAGATAAAGTAATTTAAGCTTGTAACCTTTTACATTTTCACCATAACCTATGACTATGCATTTTTGTGCTCTTGGATCCAACTTAGATCGCTTTTCATTAGGCACATGAACAAAATCCTCACAACCAAAGATCCTTAAATTTGCAACACTAGGTTTCCTACCTAACCAAATTTCATAAGGAGTTTTATCTTCAATAGATGAACTAGGAGATCTATGATTGAATAACAAGAAGTACTTACATCCTCAACCCAAAGGCACCGATCTATCTTAGCACTACTTAACATACTCCTAGCTCTTTCCATTAAGGTTCGGTTCATCCTTTTTGCTACTCCATTTTGTTGAGGTGTATATGGAGTAGTTTTTTGTCTCACAATTCCTGCATGCTTACAATAATCATCAAATTCCTTAGAACAATATTCACCACCATTATCTGATCTCAACACTTTTATCTTATGATCTGATTGTTTCTCAACCAAAGCCTTAAATTCTTTAAACTTATTAAACACATTAGATTTGTTATGCATAAAATAGATCCAAGTGTATCTTGAGACATCATCAATAAATGTGACATAATATCTAGATTTTCCAATAGAGTCAATATTCATAGGGACCATTACATCTGAATGAATAATCTCTAATCATCTTTAAGCTTTATTTGTTCCATTAGGAAATGAAGATCTAGATTGCTTTCCAAACACATAATGCTCACAAAAATCATTTTTTCCAATATTATAATTAGGAATACCGTCAACCAATTTCTTATTAAGAATGGTCTTAAGACCTTTTTCACCAATGTGGCCCAATCTATGGTGCCACAACATACATGTATTTTCAACTTCAATTACATTGGCTGATTTATTCAAATTGGAGGTATTAAGCTTAAACAAAGTCCCAATTTGAGATCCTTTAGCAACCACCTTTGTCAAATGTCACATACATTCCAGAATCATTGAACTTAGATACATAAAGTATATTTCTAGCAAGTCCTAGAATATGTAAAACATCATTAAGGGTCTTAACCCTACCATCACTTTGTTGTGCTATTATCTCCAAAGAAGACATTCCCTCCATCATATGTAGTATACTTAGTGAACCACTCCTTGTTAGGAGTCATATCATAGGAGCAACCTGAATCAATAAGCCAAGAGTTATCACAAATAGTATTAGATGAAATGACCAATGCATCATTACTGTCATCCAAGGATTTCTCTGTAGAAGCATCAAAACTCTTTTTCTTGTTCTTACAATCCTTCCTTACATGTCGAGGTTTCTCAAAATTCCAACACTTTACCTTACTCTTATGAGGGATTTTAGGCCATCCTTTGGACTTACCCTTTCCTTTCTTGTCTCCCTTAGGTTCCCTTTCCTTAGGCCTACCTCTTACAAACAAGGAATCTTGGGAACCAGTTTTAGACTTCCTCCTCATCTCCTCTGATAGGAGAGTAGGAATTATATTGTCCATCTTAGGATCTACACCACTACCACTGATAGAAACAATTAGATTTTCCCAAGACTCTGGTAAAGAACAAAGTAACAAAATGTATTTGCCTTCATCTTCTAGCTTTACATCTGTTAGAAATAGGATGCCATTTAATTGCAAATCCTAAACATTAATTATTTCATGTATCTCCTAGACTCTTGGAATGTGTTCAACAACACTAAGATTAGGATGAGATTAATTATTTGGATGAAATAAATCATGAAATTGACATTTGTAGTTATTCCTAAAATAGAGGAGCATGTGGGTGCACACATGGTAAGGTGACACTCACCTTGTATTCAGTTAACTATACAGAGTAACAATTAACACTTTTGAATGCATGTAAAGATCCTAGGAGTTAGGATTTGATGTTTGCATGTTTGAAGTTCAGTTTAGTTCAGTTCAGATCAGTTCAGTTTAGTTTAGTTTAGTTTAGTTTAGTTTAGTTTAGTTTAGTTTAGTTCAGTTCAGTTCAGTTCAGTTATGGTTCAGTTATCTTCAGTTGCATGCAAGTGCATGTTGCATGCATGTTGGTTATTTTGAGTTGCAGGTAGTTAGCTTCAATTAACTTGGAATGCATGGCTAATAACTTGAGTTGTTTGACAGATAATAGGGACTACCTCCAGTTAACAAGGGATGACCATTCTTGCATGAATGGTGTTGAGTAAATGTTTCAGTTAACTATAAATCACTTGGAGCCAACTTGGGCGCCCAAGATGCTTTATTGGATTTACCTCTCATGCATGATAAGATATTTCTGAAGGCTCAGTTAAGTAGGATTACTTAAGGGCACCAACTTTGAGGAAGAGCTTTGGAATTATCACCGAAGTGAAGGAGAAGTTATAGCTTCAGTTTGGGACGCCCAAATGCATGAAGCACATGTTGTAAGCTTTAGTCTTCACTGAATAAATCAACTTGAAGGAATATGGCGTACCTTTTCAAGGGCTTGAGCTTGTGAATTGTAATTATCACCATTTGGAGATTACAAGGTTGCACATTGTCTCTATATCTCATTCAAGTTGAAGAGAGTTTTCAGAATTGTTATTGCAGGTGTGAAGAAGATTGGTAAAGACAAAAGAAGCATTCTCAAGCAAGAATTGGAGCTATTGTAATTTAGAGATTGAATAATAGAATAATTCTTGGTGGATTTTTTTTTCCCGAAAGGGTTTCTCCATGGTACATCTTGTGTGATCTTTCTAATATCTTGTCTAGTTCTTCTATCAACTACTCTCTACATTCTACAACAGTAAAATGGATTAATCAAGATAATCACCCACAAAGAATATATGTAACAAAGGAAATAGCTTACTTAGATCAGCAATATTAAATTTTTACAAAGTATTAAGCTAAGAAAACACCTCATTTTTCAACAACATCTACAGATGCTAACCAACTTAGAATCAAATTAAAATCATTTAAATGATGTGCAACAAAATCACCATCTTTCATCTTTAAAGAATACAATTGTCTTTTCAAATACAACTTAACTTTTGGTTTGATACATATCATATATCTTTTTCCATAGTTTATATGCAGTAGTTTCATTTGAAACATTCAAGAGAACAACATCAACAAGACATAATCTTATGGTCCCTCTTTCCTTATTATCAAGCTTAGCCCAATCCTCATCTGACATTGTTGTAGGTGACTTTGTCTCATTACAAACAACAAACCACTAATCTCTCTCTTCAAGGAGATCCTCCATTTTTAGTTTCCACATCTCATAACTAGATTCATTGAATCTTTCAATATCTAAACGAGAAGTAGAACTCATTGTAACACACTTCTTTTACAAACCAGCAATAACACAATAGTAAAAGCTCCCACTATAACAAAAAAACCTTCAAACTTTTAAGAGAAAGGTGTCCCAAACTCTACCCAACCTCTAGCTCTAATACCAAATGTTTAAAATGGAGGTAATTATGTAGCTTAAAACTTGTAAAACTATGAGATTGTAGATCTAATTAAGTGTTCTTTGTTACAAATTCTTTATGTATGATTATTTGTTTAGATCAATTTTACCAATTGTAGAAAGAGACAAAAGATTGTAGAAGAATGAGACAAGAAGATAGAAGTGACACAACATATACGTGGAGAAACCCTTTCGAGAAAAAACTCCACCACCAGAATCAATAATGCTTGTATTATTTAACCTTAGAATAAGATTACAGTAACACTATATCAATCCTATGCTTGATATGCTTCTTTTTCCTTCAACAATTCTTCTTCACAACCTGCAATAAACTCTGATAAAACTGTCTTCAACTTGCTGCAATTAATAGACAATAATGAGCATTGAAAAGTCCAAAGAGTTGATCAAAACAAGAGCACAAAGCTCCTCTCAAAAACCTATTCCTATTTTGTGCAAGTAGAGTTCCATCATGTAACATGAAGTCAAAACCAATGTCTCCTCAATTTAGGCACCCCAAATTGAACTCCTAACTGATCGTTGGTCAAGAAAATATCTTCCAAGCTTCTCCTCAAAGTTGGCACCCAAGAATGGGCCCACTTAACTCAGCCTTGTAAATATCTTCTCATGCAAAAGGTTTTAACTCAAAGATCTCAACTTGGTCGTCCAAGGTGGGTCCAAATCAATCTTTTTTAACTCAAACATATCTCTTCATCAATTCATGCAAACATTATGCATGATTGATCATCCCCACTTAACTGAATGTATCACCTATTATTTGTCATGCAACTTAAGTCATTAGTCATGCAACTCAAGTCAACTGAATTCAACTAACATGCAACTCAAACTAACTACATACAACTAAAGATAACTGAACCATAACTGAACTGAATTGAACTGATATTAAACTGAACCAAACTGAACTGAACTAAACTGAACTAAACTCATGCAAATATCAATCCCTAACTTGTAGGATCTTTACATGCATTACTGAAGTGTTAACATTCCTCCAAATAGTTAACTTAAGCAAGGTGGGTTCCACCTTCCATGTGGGCACCCCATGTGCTCCTATTTTGTAGGATCTCTTCTTGGGCATCCCCACATGTTCCTATCATTTAGAAATAATCACAAATGTCAATTTACATGTTCATTTCATTTGAATTTAATCTCTTTCTAATCCTAGTGTTTGGGAACACTTTCCAAGGACTTGGAGATACATGAAATATGTTTTAGGATTGCAATTAAATGGCATCCTATTCCCAATATTGTGTGGATGACCGAAAGAGTACCAGTGGAGGTGCATTCTTTCTTGGTGGAAGATTGGTTTCATGGTTAAGTAAGAAACAAGACTCAATTTCTTTATCCACTACAAAAGTAGAGTATATTGCTGCAACATCTTGTTTGCACATAGGTTTTGTGGATGAAGCAAACATTGAAAGATATAGGAGTGATATGTGATGATCCTATTCCTATCTTTTGTGACAATACAAGTGCTATAAACATTTCAAAGAATCCGATCTATCAGATATCATTTCCTGAGAGAGAAGTTATTGGGGAATAAAGTTAGGTTGGAGTATGTATCTACAAAGGAACAAATTGCAGATATATTTACTAAGGCTCTTCTGAAGGATACTTTTGAGTATCTCAGGGAGAAGTTGGGAGTCATTGGCCCTCTGAACTAGGTGCACATGGAGGTGCATCAGTCCAGTGGATCCACAGATTCTTCATTTATTTGGACTGATGAATGGTTCTACTCTGTAGGGGGAGTAGAAAGTTTTCATTGGTGTAGTATGAATTGTATGGGTGCACTCCTAAGGGGGAGTAATTAGAGTTTTTGATCTTTTCCATTGATGTCAAAGGGGGAGAGAGAGTCATGTGAAAAATAGTAGAAGAGGAAGAGAAGGTCTTTGCCCGAAATATTGTGAATGCAGGTTGTCTAATCTGGAAAATAAAGGAGAGTGTTGTCTTCGATGGTTTTTCACATAATGTGTTGCCATCAATGACAAAGGGGGATATTGTTGCAAGTATGAGCAAGTTTGGTGGTGTTTTCATTAATGTTGTCATTGATGTCAACACAATTAAAATGCTGCATATTGTGCATGTATAGTTGAGATGTTGTGAGTACATGGAGCTATCCTTATGATGTTGTAGATATGTTGAAATGATGGGTTACCAAGTGCTTTTGAGAAAATTAAGAAAGAGTGAAGTTAGAGTCATGTATTTGTTCAAAATGTGTTTCGGTATGTGCTCCATGTTTCTTCTACGTTGATCCTATGCTTGTATGGATCTAAAGGATTGTTGTTGGGGATCTATTGGTGACATCTCCTGATTTGTAGCTTTTGGTTTGATGGAGTGTGAAAGTTGTGTTCGCCGATGTGTGAATTGGTTTGGCAGAGTTGTTTGTTTGTGGACTGGGAGAAATGTTTTTGCTTTGTAGTCCTCTGTTGATTTGTTTCAGGTCTTGTGGATTTGCAATATGTCTTGTAATGGTGTTCTCTAGGTTATGGAAAAGATGTTTGTGGTCTAGTGCTCCGGAAGTTGAGTTTCAGAGTTGTGTGTGTTTGCACAGTCCAGATGGACTGTTGGAAGGTGTTCTATGTTCGAAGGTTGTTGCACTTGTTGCAAATGTATTTGAAGGTATATGAGATGTGTTCTCGTGCATATTAAAGAATGTTACATCATCCACGTGCTATCTTCTTGTTGGGAAGTGTGTACGCCAATGTTCATTTGTGTTTTCATTAGGTTTGGCCAACCTAGTGTTTACACTTCATATAAAGAATTAAAAATTTAATTAAGGAAGTTTTTTTTTTATCCAAGACGTTGTTTTGGGTCATAGTTAAGTATTGGTGTGGTCCACTCTCATTCCTTTCCACCAGGGGAATGTTGAGTCACTGACCTAATTTGAATTTATGAAATGAAGTGTATGTAGCTAACCTTGGAGAAAGTCTCCAAGGTTGAAGATGGTATAAATGCAAGTCAATATGTGAAGGATTAAATCATATAAAGTAACAAAGTGATCCACAAGTGCGAAGCAAAGTTGTGTGAAAGTGAGTTGAGGCAACAGTACTTTATTGTGTTAGATTCCTAAAAGCAGTGAGCTGAAGGTTTCTACAATCTTCTAATCAAGGTTGCGATGTGTGTAAATTTATGTGGTGGATCTTTTTGTTATCTTTTGTATTTGTAGGCAGTGAGCCTCCCTTTTGGACAGTGAGCCCTTGGAAGTGAACCTCTTGTATTCGGTTTTTCTATCACTTTATATTGTGAGTTAATCCTCACCGTGGTTTTTCCCTTATCGGGTTTTCCACATAAAATCTGATGTTCATTGTGTCAATTTTTCTTTCTGTTATCTACATTTCATGTTCGTACTTAATAATAGAATAGTGTGGTTGTGAAGTTGATAAGTGTGTGAAGTTTTGTGTTTGAATTTGGTGACAAATGATTCATCCCCCCTCTCAATTGTTTCATGCCTTTTAACAGATACCACTTACTAAGAGAGGACAAGTCATGGGACAAAAGGTCACACTTTAGGGAATAGTAGTCATAGAATTACCACCAAAGGGGACATCATATGCCATGAGAAGTCACAATATTAGGGGATATCAAGTTTAATATCACCACAAATGAGACATTGACATAGATTAAGGAGGCTACACTTTTAACTAACAAGGCCACACTTTCTAAGAGGTGTATGTTACCATCACTAAAAAGGGACCATTTCTTATGTAAACAATGTGTGGGGGACTATATTCCCTCCTTAAAATGTTAGTGTACTTGCTACACTAATATTTTAAGGAGATTCCTAGGGATCCCTTGTGGAAATGAATACACCTACTATAAGGCTACCTAACTCTTTCCCCCAGGCGTAGGGACAAAGGTGAGCCAAAATGGATTATGACACACTGCTCCTTGAATGATGAATATGATTTTGTAAAACTTAATTTATACCTTCATGCATGGTAATGAGCATCATGTGAGGCTAAAAATACTGCATGACAAGGAGAAAATGCATATATCTTAGTCTACTATTCGATCAAATTTATCACTATAAGGATCAAATTCTTGCAATTTCTTTTTCAAAACATGACATTCATTAGTAATATGTCCAAACATTCTATGATATGAATAATAGGATGTGTTTTATGCTTTTGTTTAGTATCTCTTCATTCATGAACATGTGGTAATGTAATGAATCCAAATTGTAAAAGTGTAGCTAAAGCACACTCAGTCTCAGATAAAGGATGCGGGGTGGATAACAAACATTTTCTAATAGGACCATGAATCTTGTGTGGTTTAGATGATGGGGCAAATGTTTGATGTAAAATTGGAGGACCCTGGTAACCTATGCCTTTTGTATTTTTTGATGGTATTTGTTATGAAAGGGAATAGATTTCATGCTCATTGTTTATATCACATCCTTGTTTTGTCAAGATCCTAAAATCTTGGCCATAACATTATTCCAAGCTAATAGGTGTATTAGTAACTTTATTTTCATAGGATGGAGATGTAGTGGGTGGTATAGGCTCATCATGTTTGTTGTCAATAAGTTCCTCCATACATGCCTAGGTTTAGGGATGGATTGTAAATCACCTTCCCCATGTGTTGTGTAAAACATTTCAAGTGGTGGTATGGTGGGTGGTGCTTGTTGTTGGTATGGGTGATTGGGCCATTCTGTCAAAGGATGAAGGACAACATTGTTCTCAAGGTTAGGAAATGTATTGCTTATAAACTCATTCATGATTTCCTCTTCTTACCTCAAGATATCCTCATTAAGGAGATGTACATTGGGAGACGAAGGAATATGAATTTCATCATCTATATTATAGTGATTTCTGAACACATGGCATGAAACATCAACCAAAGATTCAAGGAAGACAATATTTTACCAAAACATTTAGCCATTATGATAATAATACATTTGTAATGCGTTTCATAATTTTATACCACAATATTCTAAAAATTGAAAGTAGATCCAGATAGAGGATCTTGAGAGGGACTTTTCATAGAAATTTGAGCAAAAGTAGCTTGGACAAGGTCGCCCAAGTGCCTATGTTTGGTAGAGATTTTTGCAAAATTCAAAATTTGACTATGTGTAATACTGTTTTAAGTTCCTATTTCTATATGTGTGTAGGTGTGACAATAAATATATTGCTAGAATGTTGAATTATTTAATATTATGCAATGTAAAATGCAAGTATGCAACAATTTTCAAAATGTTGAAGCAATAAAAGACAATTTCAAATGTGATTTACAGATGTAAAATGCAACAATTAACTAATCCTAATATGCAAAATCTGAAAATGATGATTTTTATAACATTTTGACACAAAACAATACTTGATTTTTAACCTTTTGAACTATATGCAAAGTACTTAAGTGGATGCTTGATGAACACTTTTAGATTTTATTTTAGACCTAATGTAGATTTCCAAATGTAATTAGAATGCAAATCTGACCTATGATGAGTGAAATTACCCCTATTACAATGAATGATGCAATATGATATGCAAAAATTTAAAATTTTATGCTTTTTATGATGCAAAAATGAATGCCTAAATGAACAATACAAATAATGTGATACTAACCCTAGATCTAGGATGATATGCTTCAAAATTCAAAAGGTATATAATGTTAATGTGTCAGGTTCACCAAAATGATAAGGTGAAAAGTGAAACCCTAATATTTGGCCTAGGATTTCAAAGGGGTCTTTTCCATAATGGTGGGTGCCTCTTATCATTAAATTCAAGATTGGCTAGGATATGAGATTGGCTTGCAACCTGAAAGGTGAGCCAATCAATCCTAGGATCTGAATTTTTAAGGACTTGGAAATGGATTTCGTGTGAAATGCAAGGATGCAATTGACTAATGATGCAAATACCCTATTCTTCAATACAAAAATAGTAAATCTAGAAAGTTGTAGATAAATTTAGGATTCAAAATTAGACTGGACAAAGTTTTGTTCACTTGTGGTATGAATTTGGAGCTAATTTTGGAGGACCAAGTCACCTAGGGAAACTATGTCCTAGTAGCTGAATCTAGAAACTAATTTCACAATCCCCTAAAGCTTTCTCAAAGCCTTCTTTCTTTTGGGTCTCACTGTTGGATCTTTGTTGGATGTTGAGATAATTGAGTTTCTATATCTTGTCAAGTTGTAGGTTTTGAATACAACAATGAATAAATGATCTTCAATCTTCCTCTAAACTTCTTCATATTTGAAACCTGTGCATTCAAAGAGAGAGGAAGGGTTGTGCCATATAGGGGCTTGCCTTAGTCAAACCCCGTATTGGTGTTTCCTCCTCCACAATGGAAAAGTTGATAATAGAGAGTTTATCCTTTTGAGGGATAGAGGCTAAATGACAAATGAATGATGAATTAACAATGGGTTGTAACTCACCACCCAAATCTAGTTGCCTTGAATTATTGAAGTCATTTACATCACTTCAAGAATTGAATGAAAATTGGCTTGGTTGTAAGACCTATAAGGGTTAGTCCTCAAAAACAAATTGATAACATAAACATGGACAAACTCACATAAAACTTGACATGATGCTTCAATGTTGAAATGCTATAATAAATATGCTCTTGACTGCTCTTGACTTGACAATGATTTCTTGATAATGCTCTTGATTTCAAATTCTTGCTAGATATTTCCTTTTAGATTTCAAATGGTGCAATGACTAGTTATTTATAGGTATTTAATCTAATTTCCTAAAAAAATAAATTTTGATAGCTAACATTTGACATTTAAAATTCAAATAATAAAATGCCAAATCTGACATACTAAAAATTGGAAACAAAATAAGGGGATCAAGTTGCCTAGGGTGACTTTGTCCTGGCCCTATTTTGTGGGATGTAAGGTGTCAGGAGAAAAACATTAAATGTTTTCTTTGGTTTTGTAAATGGGTTTTCTTGATAAATGTCCAAATGGGTCATGAAATGCATACTTTACGATATTAGACGTACAATTAGGTCCCTGCACTTAGGAGGGAGTAAAACATAGTGTGAAATTGTCAAGGTGACAATTTACAACGCTACAAATGTAAATTGCATCCTATACAATTTCACATTACATGCACCTTCCTCTTTAGTTACAATTAAGATAATTATGCTCTTTAACAATGTGTATGTCTAGTTCCTCAATGGTTAAGTCCAATTTTTGCTTAGATAGGTGCATGTTATACAAACGTCTATGTGTCGTGCTACATCCCATAAAAATCCACAACTGTGTTAGCCATTAGGATGTTACACTTGTCATGTTTTGGCAGAGTTATGCCTCTACTAACCTAAAATTTCATTGAGAATCATTTGGGCATGCTATTTGGGACCAAAAACCTTCCTTCTTGAGTGAGAATCTTGGTCTTTTGAGGGGAGATACAATTCTTGAGCATTGTACAACACTATCTATCTCTTCTTCTCTCATTTACAACTTTCTACAACTCCCTTGTTCTGCCGTTGCCAAGATCACAACAATATCTTATAAAGCTCTATGGTTATCATTGAAAGAATTCTCTTTCATATTGAGGACTCTTGTTGCTTTTCCATTGCACTAGAAATCTATTTTGTTTCTATTCTTGGGATTGGTAACTTTCTAAGATTTCATATTGAGCATACTATCTCTATTTTTGTGAGTATATTATTTTCCTGATTACTTTATGCCCATTTTATCATCTTCTCTAAGGTTGTTCGTGGAGGTGGAAACAATAAAATAGGGGTTTGACTAAGGCAAACTCCTATACAGCCACCCAACCCATCTCTTTGGTCTTATGTGTGTAGGTACAGGTGAAGGATCTGTTTAGAGAGAGTCTTCAATCTTGTTAGATGTCTTCGGTGATGTTCTAAACTCTTCCTTATCATTTTCATTTAAGTTCATTTAATATTTTCATTCTAGTTACTCTATATTTATTGTACAACCATATTTCATATCCTTTCATGTCCAAAAAATTGTACATAGTGTTTTGAGTTTCTCTATGATAATTTTCATTTTCTATCCATATGGGACACCAACACAACACACTATCATCCAATATTTGTATATTAGTCTTGGACAAAGATCTTGCCAGGTTGTTCAAAAAACCTCTATGCTCTGTACTTTCAGTTTCTAAGGTCTAAAGAGTTTGGGTAATCTCTATGCTCTATTAAGACACATTCAATTAATTAATAAGTAAACTTGAAGGTCATAGTTACCCGATGGCTTACCTGAGTGGAGGGTTGAAACTTGGATCCTCAAAGGATTTTATTATTCTTTGTAGTGGTTCAATTTTCATACTCTACCTATAGGCTTCTAAAACCCCCCTCCTAAACAATAATTATAACTAATATGAAAAAAAATTGAGACAACTAATGAGTTAAATTTTAGGAACATTAATTACCATATATTTATAGGAAAAATTACTCAAGCTATAGAAAAATTAAATGTCTTGCATACATACATGGTAAACTACCATTCTAGAAACATCATTTTAATAATTTTCTTTGATGAACATAGACCATTTGGAAAAAATGTAGAGATTTTCACCACCATTATTTCATCTACTCAATCATCTCCATGATCAATGCCTCCTTGGCTACTAACCATACTAACATCATTATTCCATGTGATCGTTTAAAATATTGTTGAACCTGTTCTAAAAAACAAATCTAGGTTGTACAGGATCATTGCAAGTATATACACTTCCAATAGCGTGACATGATTCTTCTATAACTCTATGAATATAACATACTCATAACTCAATCTAAAACTCCAACACTTCTATTTGAACAATTGTGCACCATGTAACATCTTCTTTATTGTTATAACAAGCTCCATACAAAAATCCATAACATCAACACAAAAATATTTTTCAAATTTGTAAAATCTAGACATCAGTCAAAAATTTCAACATAAGAAATAATATTGAATCCTATATTTGACTAATATAAATACAACAAAATTCTAAAAATAAATAAATTCCATTGAAACTTGTACATAGTATCTCCTCATTGATGAGACTAAATTTGTCACTTCAAAACCACCAAATACACTAAAATGTGGGGTTGTCAAAAGTTGCGAGTCATATTCCAATGAGAAATTTGTTCTAAATATTCATCCTATTCCATCTTTTTGAAATTAGAAAAAACACAAAACAAGTGTTTAGGTCGTGAGAACATAGAAATTAAGTTTTATAAAAAGATTCCACGTACGACTTCTTAAATGACTCTACAAAATATTAATATAAAACATTACATATGTTACTAACAAGATTAGATGAAAATCATAAATTCTCCCTAAGAGAGATTTGGCACAATCAGCTAATGGGGTGTGTGAGGCAAGGAAACCTAAAGAGATCTTATTAATATCATAGGAAACCCAAAAAAAAAGAGAGTTTATTAATGTTGAAAAGTTAGATAGTCATTTTACAAAGGTTATTAATGTTGAATAGTATATGGGTAAAGAGGATTAAGGGGTGACCTTTTTAATAAAATATGAAATTTATTAGTTTGAACATCATTAATTAATAAAATATGAAATTTATTAGTTTGAACATCATTAATTAATAAACATAAAAATTTGAAGAATATATTTGCAAAGTTAAAGCAATGTTTATTTTATTAGTATATGAATTCTACATTATTATAAATAATAGTTGAATCTTTATTAAAATTTAAAATTTTAAAGGTTGGATATAAATTGATAAAAAATACTTTGAATGCAAGAGATAAAAAATGAGGAACATTTTATTTTTACATGCACATTTTTTACGAGATATAATTTTTTTTGGCATCTTTTGAGGGACTCTAGACAACCTTTAGAAACTTTCTTTCAATATTAACATATGAGGCACTTAACATTATACATCAAACAAGTTTGCATGTGAGTGCATCGAAATTACTCATTGTGCACATTTTCATCTCACAATGGACAACTCACATACATGCAGTACATTATATTATTTTATATCCTCATACTTATGGTCAAGTATCAACACCCTCATACTTATAATCAAGTATCAATAGTTTAAATATACCAATTTTTATATGTTATCATGGAAGAAATTGGACCCTAAAATCATACGTATATTTCTATTTTGATCATAACCATAGAGGATGTTTTGTCTTGGATGTTAAGAGAATCATCATCTCTAAAATAAGAGATGGCATATGATTTACATTGTCATACACATAAGACCTTGGACCATATGTCCAAGCTCCAAGTTTATATTATTACTTTGTGTATAAAATAATTTGATAAGAGCCTTGGATGAGTTTATATGGCTAGGGGATTGATAACATTTGATATTAGTTATTTGAATATATTATATTACAACTAACATAATCAAGAAGCACAAGATACTACAAGTGAAAAAGGTATGTCCAAATGGATAAAGAGATTCAAGAGGATGACATGTTGATCAAGTAAATAGGTATTTTTCATAACCATATAAAGAGATAAATATTACTCATAAATATTTTCATTCAGTATTTACTCAAATATTTTCATTCTCATTATATCAAAAAGGACAAAAAAGGTCCATCCCCTTCTACAAAGACACAAGGATGACAAAGTGAATCAAAATAGATAAGGACAACCAATATCAAAACCTTGCACATCCATAGATAGGGAAGAACTGCATAAAATTTTAAAGAATCTTTGGCCATTATATTTTATTTTCTCTCTTGAGTGTTACTTTGGATTTTATTTTTTAATGAGCTTCATGTATTTTTTAAAAAACTCCAATCTTCTTGGGTATAAAGCACCTACTTATAATGGGCGGTTGCCACCTTAAAAAACTATCTAAGGAGTAAACCTATAAAGAATAGCTCGCCCATTACTATATATTTTTCAAATGTCTATTTACTCCTTGAAGAATCATGGGAATCATTTAGAGTATTATCAAACACATCATGACTATGTTATATGTAAATTAATTATTATTATTAATAAATTAAAATAATTATTTGAGTTAACAAATTTAAGTCCTATATTGAATAAATTGGAAGAGATGGAGGAGCCTATTGAGGGTGAAGCGAGAACTCTTGGTTCAAATTTGAATTTTGGTGCTAGTGTTGCGGGAAGGTTGGTGTCTGATGGTGCTTTGGTTGTGGAGAAAGTGTTTTTTGATGGTGGTTTGGCTATTTGTGTGGTGTCCTCAGAAGGCTTGTTGTTGAAAAGGTGTTAAGGGGTCTTTTTCTTGATTTTAAGGGCCTTATGGTGGGTCAAGTGGTCTCTGATGTGTCGAGGAAGGATGGTTGTCTAGAGATCCCTACTTCAGAATCTGGTTTTTCTATCCTGACTCTAAAGGATTTTGGTGTGGGGAGTGCGATGCTGGTCAGAGCAGTATCGTGGGTCTGAAGGTCTTCCCTACCCATCATTGGTCAGACTTATTTAGTACTAAGCCTAAAAGAAAAATTGTGTCTTCTTCTAACCAAGTGGCAGCCTTTGTGAATTCTAGGGAAGTTTTATTTTTGTCCCTGACTCTGTTGTTTAGAAAGGAATCTCCCTTATGGAGTTTTCTCTGATTAGGAAGTTTCTTAGTCCAAGATCGAATATAGAGGTGGTGCACTCTTGGGATAGAAAGAAATAGTTTTTGAAAGTGCAAGTGGAAGTATAACAGCTACAAAAAAAGGTTTTTCTTCCTCCTTTACTTACAAAGAGGATAAGGGGATGGTTTTTACTAAAGGCACATGAACTATTGGGATATCTACCTTGGTGTTGCATCCATGAGAACCAAGTATGGATCCTTCTAAATACTTTTCAACTCTACTCATGTTTGGGTCAAACTTCTAGGCATGCCTCTTGAATACTAGGATGGGGATGTTTTTAAATTTATTGCTAACTCTTTTGGTCATCTTGTCTTTATAGATGATATGACAGTCTTTAGAAGAAGACTGGTGTTTGCTAGGATGTGTGTGTTGGTAGACCATAAGGAAGACTTACCAAAGTTTATCCTTTTAAAGTCCAAGCTAAGTAGTTGGAAGCAATAGATTAAATTTGAATATTTTCCCTTTGCTTGTTTCAACTACAAAAAATCAGGCCACTGGGCGAAGAAATTCCCTTTCAAGGTTCAGTACCCACCCCCTAAAGTTTGGAAGGAGAAAAGGGGGAAGGAGAAGGCTCCTCAGTTGAAGTTACCATTAGGGGTTGTCATGGATCCCCTTGCTTCAACTCTGGAGAGTGTGGTGATCTAGAAGGATGTTTATCTAGGGGACTTGGAAACTTTTGTTGAGTGGCCTCTTCCCCAACCTGAGGCCCTTCCCATTCTTTCCTTGTTGTCGAAGGATTTGGATCCTATAGGAGCTATTAGGTTGGTTGAAAATTAAGTTGTCCCTCCTTTACCGCCCTCATCTCCTTTAAGGAATGTATTGGCGAAAGTTGGTAATCTGTCTCTTGAGGTTACTAGTTTGATTAAAATGCCTTTGGTCAAAGAAGATGAGCCTTTCACTATTGTGCATGGTAGGAAGAAGAATACCCTTCCTTCCCCCTCTAGCCTGAAAGGCATTGTAACTAGGAGAAAAAAGGATACTATGGCTCAAACCCTAGAGGGTAGGGTAAGCCTTCTTCTTAGAAGAATAGAGAGAGAGTGCTAGAAAGATATTGTTGTTTAGGGGTTCAAAAAACCCTTTTTGATATGTGATCTAAGAGCACCCCCTCTATTTGTAAATAAAGATAATCTTGTGGACCATCAGGGGGTTAATCTTGTTCATACATATGACCTCTTGAGAAACATTATATGGGATCATAAACCAGGCATTTTTCTTATTCAAGAGAATAAAATGCAATGTGAAAGATTGGAAAGGTTTAAAAGTTCTCTCTTTAAAGACTATGGTTTCCATGGTTTTAGCTTAGATGGAGCCTCAGGTGACATTGTGACATTCTAGAACACCAGGACTATCAAGGGCTTTGTAAGATGGGGTTAGAGAATCAAATAGCATAGACAAAGTGACAGCCAACACTTCTAAGCTATTAACCTCATCCAAACAAGAGAAAACAATCATATGAAAGGAGCAAAATGAAAACAATGAAATAAAGCACTCCCCATTGAACTTGAATCACTTCTCTTGCTCTCCTTCTTGTTATGCAACTTTGCCCTCATATTTTTTGAAATACTTGTGCAAAACCTGCAAATGGTAGCAAGAAAGTTGGAGACAATTAGCTGTTAAAATGAAAATGGAGAAGGAAGGTTTCTTTTATAGACAACCTTTCGAATGGACGACTGAGATTAATCTTCTAGAAAGATTCCAAGATCAATGGATGGGAATGCATGAGAGGGATGTTATGAAATGGATGGTTGAGATTAAGTCTCATAAAAGATGCCAAGATCAACGTTCCAGAATTGATGCACCAAAAATATGCCATGCATGGAAAAGCTATGACGCCGACGACTATGACACCTGACAGCTATGACAGACATGCAAGACATGTAGGCTATGACATAAATGAATGTTATGATAGGGGATTATGACAGAGCATCTTTGACCAGGTGGTGCATAAATAATTTATTTTAAATTATTTATTCAAAAATGGAGAGAGTGGAGGAAATGGACAAGTGGAAAATAAATAATTTATTCAAACTATTTATTTTGGAGAAAATGAAAAGAGGAGCATTTAATTAAATTTTAATTAAATGGAGAGATGAAAATTAGACCTTAAATAATTAATTTAGATTAATTATTTAATAGGGGAGGTGGCATGGGATAGTTAAATAATTTTAATAATTATTTAACTATAGAATAATTAAAGGACCATGCATAGATAAATAATTAATGGTAATTATTTAACTATAGATGAAAGGTGACAAAATAATTAAATAAATAATAATTTATTTAACTATTGAAGAAGAGGGAGAAATTAGTGATGCAATGAGTTTATTTAATCGATCAGGATAGAATAAAGATTAGAAAGTGAATTAATTAAATAATTATTAAAAATTATTTAATTAATAGAGGAATATGATCAAACATAATTGAATAACGAAAATTATTCAATTATCGACAGACGAAGATGAAGAAAAATGACACTCGCAGGCTTAGGACATTTTTCATTGTCTACATTTTGCCCCTCTTTGACATAATGCAATTCATCGCATTGTGTCAAAGAAATTTAATTCTAAAATATGCCCAAGTGAAAGAAGAATGATGAGGAGGGTTGTGTATGCCCCCTCGAGAGGACAGGTGAGTTCAAAGAACACGAGTGTGCTCTCAAAATGGATGATAAGACTAGAGGATGAAGGATAGAAGAAATGTTAGCTTGGAAGGGGATGGATATTAGCATGGAAGAGAAGGGAGGATGAAGATGGAAAGCTAGACGAGAAATGAAAAGGGAACCAACTTTCATGCTTACATTTTTATATTTATCATCATTGGAAAAATTATTGTAATGGCCAACAAACACCATGATATGACGTAGACCAAGGTGTGCAAGGTTGTACCATCACGTGAGACAAGCAATTGTAGACAAGGATGATCATGACTCATACTAAGAGAGCGATTTCCCCAGTCTTTTTGTCATAATCAACCACAAATAGTAAAGACAGGCAAGGAAAATCATGAAACGTCATTGCTACTCTAAATCTTGTTGTCAGGACATCCTCGAGGAACTAGCATCATGATTGCCAAAAGACAAAATAAGCATCATAAAATTAAATGCCAAGTGCTTGCCAAGTGTCTGAATGTTAAAATGTCAAGTTTGTCAAGTGTGGTGGAATGTCAGATGTCTTGGTGTCAAAATGCCAGGGTTGATATGAAGATGCTAGATTGGTGTCAGGTTTAGGAAGGACACATCCTAAACGATGCTGAGATGTCAAATTCAGAAAGGACACATTCTGAATGACGCTGATGCCAGAGGGATATCAAATTCGAGAAGGACACATCCCGAATGAGGTCAATGTCAAGATGTCGAATTGATGTCAAGTTCAGGAAGGACACATCCTAAACAACGTCAATGTTGAGATGCCAAATTGATGTCAAGTTTGAGAATGACACATCCCAAATGATGTCGATGTCAAGATTGTCAAATTCAAGAAGGACACATCCTGAATGATGCCGATATCAAGAGGAATGTATCTCAAATGTCATAAGAATCCTCAAAATGCTAGATGACTGTGACGATGCCTAAGAAGGACACATCGTAGGGCATGATTAAATGATGGGCTACCCTTCAGAAGGACACATTTGTAGAGTAAGCAAGATTTGACTAGTTTGACTAAGTTTGACTGAGTTTGACCAATTTTGATATGCCAAGATGATTGTCGTGCTTGATTGAAAGATTGTAGAAGTTCGCTTGGGTAGATTGTTCATTCAAATTTTGACAAAGACCATGATAAATTTAAAGACTATTTCATGTGTGAGAAAATTGTGCAATGAACCCTAATGGACTGACCTAGTGTGGCCTCGGGGGCTCATCAACAAATGGCCTTGCCTACGTCATACACTTAGAGACCTCGTAGTTCGACATGACCAATGAATTTGTCTTGTTGACCAAAGATTGAGTCATGATTTACTTTAACAAACCTACTAGGACTGACCTAATGTCTCGGGGGCTCGAAGATTAGCCTTGCCTACGTAGCAAATGCGCAGAGACAACGTAGTTCGACAATGACAAAGACTAATCAAGACTTGAATTGACGTGACTATGTTGATAGACATGACTCTATTTTTTGGAATTTTTGTGTTTTCTTCAGGATGTTTTTCAATTTTTAGGTCTTTTTTCAGGACATTTTTCAGATTTTTAGATCTTTTTTAGGACATTTTTCAATTTTTAGGTCTTTTTAAGGACTTTTTTGATTTGTAGGTCTTTTTAGGACATTTTTTATTTTTAGGTCTTTTTCAAGACATTTTTTTAATTTTTAGATCTTTTTTGGGACATTTTTCAATTTTTAGGTCTTTTTTCAAGACATTTTTTGATTTGCAAGTCTTTTTTCATGACATTTTTCAACTTTTAGGTCTTTTTCAAGACATTTTTTTAATTTTTAGATCTTTTTTTAGGACATTTTTCAGTTTTTAGGTCTTTTTTTAGGATATTTTTCAATTTTTAGGTCTTTTTTTAGGATTTTTTTTATTTTTAGGTCTTTTTTCAAGACATTTTATGATTGTCAGGATCACATGTGGTACCCATTGCATTCTCATGATAAAATTTTTCCCCTAGTCAAGTTGAGGACAAGCTAGGAAAAATGGAATGTAAAGAAAAGGCATGACTAGCATGGACAGTGGACAGTATGCAAGACTTGATTTCAACCATTGTTAGCCATGGACAAAAATGTCATGATGTCAGGGTAAAGTGTTATGACAAACATTGGGAAAGAATATGTTTATTAGGGACCAAGGTAGATAGATTGACAGTAGATGACACAACAATGACTGACTCCACATGGCGCCTGTTTGCCAGGTTTTCACCATGGTACTTATCCAAAGCGCCTGTTTACTAGGTTTTCACTATTGGACGAATTATTTCTCTTTATTTTTGTCATCATTTTTTTTTGTATTTTTACTGGTTTTTGGGCAGGTTGTCTAATGCTATGCATAGAATTTGCGCAAATGTAAACTATTGATTGGCTCTGCCAACTGTTCACCTTCAGGAGTAGCTAACTGATATGCTCCAGAACCAAATGATGCTATAATGACGTAAGGGCCCAACCAATTTGGCTCAAATTTTCCTGGCTTCTCCCTATCTGACTGATTCTTGGGATTCTGCATGAGAACTATGTCGCCAATGTCAAACTGTCGAGTCATCACCCTTTTGTTATAGCTTCTGCAAAGACGGTTTTGGTATGCTTGTAAATGATTCAATGCATTGTGTCTGCATTCATCTAGCATTTCTAACTCATGCAGTCTTGACTGTCTGTATTCTTCATCAGTGATGAGGCCTTTCATGGAGACTCGTAAAGATGGAATTTTGACCTCTATGGGCAAGATGGCTTCGGCTCCAAAGACAAGGGTGAAAGGAGTGGCACCGGTGGGAGTACGGATGCTTGTGCGATATTCCCATAAAGTAGGGTTGAGTTGGATGTGCTAGTCACGGCCAACATCATTGACAGTCTTTTTAAGAATTTTGATAATGGTTTTATTAGATGCCTCAACTTGACTATTTCCCTGTGGGTAATATGACATGGAAAAGTAGTGGCTAATATGGAAACGTTGACATAATTCACAAACTTCATGGTTTTTGAAGGGACGACCATTATCTGTGATGATGGATTGTGGAATGCCGTACTGACAAATGATATAATTGAGGATGAATTTGGAGATTTGTTTGCTGGTAATGTAAGTGAATGGAATGGTCTCGATCCACTTAGTAAAATAATTAGTGGCGATGATAATGAATTTGTGTCCATTGGAGGATGTAGGGTGAATATTTCCCATGAGATCAAGTCCCCATTGTGCGAAAGGCCAAGGAGAAGTGATTGGCCTCAACTCTTGTGCTGGGGCGCGAATCAAATCACTGTGAATCTATAATTGGCGACATGTTCTTACAAATTCCAGTGCATCCTTTTCTAGTGTCGACCAATAGTACCCAAGTCTCATAATATTTTTACCTAAGGTCGGGCCACTCGAATGGGACCCACATATACCCTCATGTACTTCCTGTAAGGTCACTTTTGCTTCATTAGTGTTGAGACAACGGAGAAGGGTATTGTCAAAGCTATGATGGTAAAGGGTGTCACTGATGATGGTATAATGTGCAGCTTTGCAGATAAAGGACTTTCTTTGGTTATTGGAAAGGTTTTGAGGAAGGATCTGCGAATGAAGGTAGTCAAAAATGTCCTTATACCAGGGGGAACTGGAACCAACAAGCTCACAGACCATTTTGGATTCGAGGACATCATAAGCAGGAACCAATAACTACTCAACCAAAAACTCAAATTGTGGAACATTGCTGGGAATATCAAGCAAAGATCCAATTGTTGTCATAGCGTCAACAACCTTGTTCTGTGTTCTTGGAATCAATTCAAAGGATAGCCTGTGAAAATATGTCAGAAAACTATTAACCATCCGTTTATAAGGCATTAGCTTCTCATCTTTGGTTTCGTACTCATCATTGACTTGGTTGATAACTAATTGAGAATCACCGAGGACTTGCAAATTCCTAATTTTCCACTTGATAGCCATTCTTAGTCTTGTAATTAGTGCTTCATACTTTGCCATGTTATTAGTGCATGGAAATGCTATGCAGAATGACCTTGGGATGGAGTCTCCTTGTGGGGTAATGAATAATATTCCAGCTCTTGATCCATGATTAGTATGAGATCCATCAAAGTATAATTGCCAAGGCTATTGGGATTCTGCGTGAAATACAGACTCATCTGGAAAATCTATTGTAAGAGGATGATTATCTGGTATTGGTGCATCTACGAGCTAGTCTGCTATTACTTGTCCTTTGATAGATTTTCTCTCAGCATATTGAATATCATATTCACTAAGGATTGTGACCCATTTTGCTAAACGTCCTATCAATGTTGCTCGACTCAAGAGGTACTTCAAGGGATCAATCTTGGCTACCAAGTATGTCTTATGGTTTAAAATGTAATGCCTTAATTTTTGCGCTGCAAATACAACTGCCAAACAAGCACGCTCAACGGGTGTGTAATTTAGCTCATACCCCACCAGTGTTCTACTAATATAATAAATGACTCTTTCTTTTTCTTCATAGTCATTTTGTGCTAGTAATGCCCCCAGTGCCGAAGTAGTTGCAGAGATGTACAAAATTAATGGTTTTCCTTGAATAGGAGGCATGAGAACTAGAGGTGACAATAAGTATTGTTTGATCTGGTTGAATGCCTCTTGGCATTTGTCTGTCCACACAAAGGGGATCCCTTTGCGTAGGAGATACTGGAATGGTTGGCACCTATCTATGAGTTGAGAAATGAACAGTCTGATAGATTGAAGCCTGCCTTGTAGTGTTCTTAGGTCACTGATTCCCTTAGGAGGAGGCATATCCAATATAGCTCTGACTTTAGCGGGATCAACTTCAATGCCTCTACGGGAGACTATGTATCCCAATAACTTTCTTGATGTTACACCAAAAACACACTTTTTTGGGTTCAACCGGACCTTATATTCTTCTAGCCTCCTGAAAAATTTGTCTAATACTGAAAGGTGGTCTTTTCTTGTCAATGACTTTGCCAGAAGATCATCCACATAGTCCTCCATTAATGTGTGTATAATGTCGTGGAATATTGTTGTCATTTCCCTTTGATATGTAGCGCCTGCATTTTTAAGACCAAACGACATTACAGTCCAATAGTATGTACCCCAAGGGCATGTAAAAACAGTTTTGTGTTGGTCTTCAGGGGAAATATGGATTTGATTATAACTAGAGAAACCATCCATAAGGGACAACATCTCATATCCAGCTGTAAGGTCCACAATGATGTCAATGTTTGGCAAAGGAAAATCATCTTTAGGACATGCTTTATTGAGGTCTCGGAAGTCTGTGCATACGCGAATCAGTCCAGTATACTTCATGACAGGGACGATGTTGGATATCCATTCTGTATAGTCAATTGACCTTATAAAACCTACATCAAACAATTTTTTGAGTTCGGCTTTAACCAACAATGCAACTTGCGGGTGCATTTTTCTCAGCTTTTGTTTTACTAGTTTGGCATCTGGCAATAATGGCATGTGATGTAATACTAACTTAGGATCTAATCTCGGCATGTCAGCATAAGACCATGCAAATTTTATCTTGCGTTCTGAGAAAAACTTTTGAAATTCTGGCTATTCAATTTCTGTCAATGATGTCGCAAAGAGAACCATTTTTGGGTCCTCCACAGTAGCTATATTAACAGTTATGGTATCCTCGACAAGCATTGCTGATTTTTCTCTGTCTATGGGGAGAAAGTCCAATCCTCCACCCTTGGGTGCCTCAAGGAGGTTTTCAACCTCAGGTACGTCCTTTATTTTTACTATTTTGTCACAGAAGGTGCCTTTCGGTTTTCACCTAGAGACGTATCATTTTTTGTTTTATTTTTATTTTTAATTTTGTGACTAGAGGATGGTGCAGTCTCTCCAAAATAAGCAGCACAATCCAATTCAATGGTAAATCTAGCTTTGTGGTCCCCATTTGGAATGCCTTTACGTAGCCCTAGAAATTCTGCTAGAGCCTCATCATTTTGGAAAGTGTCCATTATTGGTGGGCCTTGTTGGTTCCAATTAATTAGGTCAGGCTAAACTAAGGATATTCCATCATCAACATTTACAAATTGAGGAGATGATGCAGAGAGCATATGGACACCGAGACATTGAAAATGAAGTTTTCATCGTCTAGTTCTATGTCAGATTCTATCCAGTATTCTCCTTTGCTTGTTTCATACTCACCAGTGAAGTAAGGGACAGATGGACTAGCATCAGGGTCAGGGTCAATAGTGGCAAGTGATAGTTCAAGTGATTCCGCATGATGGTCATCAAATTGGGGTGACTAGATAGGTGCGTCGAGGCTAGGATGAATGGGAATAGGATGTGATATGGACTTGGCATCATTTGGTGTTGTATCAATCTCAAACATTTTCCAGAATCGTTCTTCAAATGTAGGCTCACCAGGTTCAAGGAATAATTCATGAAGGCAACAGTCACTTAAGGATTGCTGAGAGTAAAATTCCCATTCGTGAGAGTCAGTTTCAGAGGAGGTTTCCTCAGTTGTCTCAACACAGTCTGAAGCATACACTAACTCACATGGAAGCACACTAGTACTTGGATTACCAGATCCTCGTGGACCTAACCCTAACCCAAGATGTTTTGGTCTTTCTGAAACTGATAATGGCTCACACCTTCCATTCTTATCCTTGCCAAGACCACTTTTTCCATCATATCCTTTTACTTTTATCATGTTGTATCCTTTTCCATATATTGCTACTAGCAAGGGAGTAAAATCTTGTGGTTCTTTATAAATCCACGATAGTATATCATATGTGTCCTCTTGACTCATTTCGTCCCACTTTATGAAAACTGTATTTGGAGGAACCCTGAAAATTTCTTTTGCCTGTATTCTAAAGAAGGGTTTTCCATAGACCTGGGGAGACTTGGGCATCTTGGTTATGCAATAGGCCGTATTCAGCTTGTACTCTCCACATCCTTGTTCCTGAATTTGGAAGCTTGGGTCGACGCTTGGGATGATAAATGAAGTGGTAGGTGATATGGAAGCGGTCATGGTGGTGGAAAAAGTAGAAGTGGATGTGGTGGGTGAAGAGGCAGAAGACTTCACGAGTGCTGAGGAGTCAATGAATTTGGAAGACAAGGATGTCAGAGCTTCCCTATTGATAGGCACTTGACATTCTGATACACCACGTAAGTTGGTACAATATTGGAATGGATCAGGGTCTCCATATATAGTAATCTTAGTGCCGTCAAATGGAAACTTTAGACATTGGTGATTCGTGGAGGGGACAGCTTTCAGTGTGTGAATCCAAGGTCGATCGAGTAAAATGTTGTATGGGAGGTCCAAATCCATAACTTGACAAGTGGTGTCGACAATGACTGGCCCAATCTGAATTGGGAGTGTAATTATGCCCCGGGAGGAACATTCTTCATCATCATATGCCTTGATAACAATGCTTCTTGTGGCTACACAAGCATCAAAAAAGCCTAGTGCCTTGACCAATTTTAAGGAACATATATTTAGTCCTGCTCCACCATCTACTAAGACTCGTCTAACCTTATGTTTATGAACAAGAACTTCGATATGAAGGGCATCATTATGGTTGGATTTGGATGATGAATAGTCTTGGTCAGAAAAGGTGATATGGTGGGGAGTCATGAGATATCCTACCATGGCTTCAAATTGGCTGACATCAATATCTTGGGAAATAGAGGATTCTTGCAATGTTTTATCTAGGATGGCCTTATGGGCAGGCGAGATGCATAACAACTCAAGAATAGAGATTTGTGCCAATGTTTTTCCAAGCTGGTCAATAAGATTAAAGTTTCCTTTAGGTTGGGATTGCTTGTTTTGTGGATGCGATTGTGGCTGCAAAGTGGACATGCCAGCTATTGTTACCTTTGGTTGTCTAGGGAGAGGAGGGCCAGCTATGGTGACCTTTCCACCATGGGTGGTGACATTGCATTCAGGGGCCTTTCTAACAGTGACTGTGCAAACATGATCATCGGTTGTTCTAATGTGATGTATGATAGGTCCGCCGGAATAGTCGTATCCAATACAGGCATGGTTGGCATGATTGTTGTTATTAGGGTTTGACATAGAAGGGTTCCCTGAACCATGATCCTGTAGTGGGTTTTTGTGTATTGTATGATCCACATTAGAAGCAAATTGTGGTCCACCGACTTCAATGATACGCTTTTCAATAAGGTCTTGTACCAAGTTTTTCATTTGTTTACAGGAAGAAGTTTTATGTCCTTTTATTCGATGAAAGTCACAAAATGCATTATCATCCCACCAAGATGGTTTAAACTGCCCAAGGTCATATGGTTTGGGGTCCTCAAGTGTGACGACACCATTCTGAAGGTATTTCTTGAGAACTTCCTCAATAGGTTCACCCAAGGGTGTGTATGTGCGGCTTCTAGGAAATTGTCTTAGTTGTCTAGGCTGCCTTTGATTTTGATTGTTTTGATTGCCTTGGTTATTCTAATTTGTCTGGATAGCATTAGCAGCATAGATTTGTGTCATCATCTATGTGTTTTGCGGTTGTGTCCCTTTTAGGGTAATCATAGGACCCATAGCGTTGACAACCTTAGCATCGACTACACCATCATTGGTGACATGTTTGTTCTTAACCCAAAATTTAGTTTTGTCAGTAGAAGAAGGGTTTGCATTTGTGTTTTTGGGACCATATTTTAGTCTTCCTTCTGCAATGAGGGATTGTTCAACTTGGACACCTCATTCAACTAGGTCCGCAAAAGTTGTGTAACAATGAACACGCAAGCCATTTTTCAGTGGGCCCATTAACGTTTGTACAAACATGTCGACTTTTTCCTTTTTAGGTATGTCTATATGGCAGCAACTCGCTAGGCCCCTCCATTTTTGAAAGAATGGTAAAAAGGTTTCACCTGAATCTTCTTGTGTGAGCTAGAATAGATTGGTAATGGAGGTGTCTATGTCAATGTTGTATGTGCAATTTTTTACGAATTTTTCAACAAGTTCTTTCCATGATTGAATTTTGGGTTGCAGTGTATAGAACCATTCTAGGGCTGGTTATGCGAGGCTTTTAGGAAACAGTCGCATTAGATATGTGTGCTCATGAGCAATATCCACACAACTTGTTACGAACTCTTTGATGTGGTCAAGTGGATTTGCTTTACCCTTGTATTTTTTGAAGTTTGGAGCCACATAACCATGTGGAAATGGTGGCATGTACAACGTTGTATCAAAAGGATATGGACATAAGTCGTACGGAATTTGTGTCTTCTTGTCAGAAGTTTTCATATTTTCCATCTGTTTTTGAAGGTCATCTACTCTTCTAGCAAGGCGTGTACAATGGGATCATTGGTTGCCTGAAAGTACGATATGTTCTGATTAGGTGTTTGTTGATATTGCCAATTGTGAGTGGGAATTTGTTGTTGAGTATGAATCTGAGACGAGTATGTGGGAATATGTGACCCAACCATGTTTGTTTGTATTTGAGGTATCTGAAATCCCTGACTCATTTGGTTGCCAAAGTTACACATTTGTTGTGTCATTTGAGTTCCTTGTCCTTGTTGAAAGAATTGTCCTTGTAGCATGTTGGTGTTTGTTCCTTGGAAGTGTCCATATGGTAGGTGGAGATTATGTCCTTGTCCATGTGTGATGTTCATATTTTGTCCTTGTCCATGTGGGATGTTCATTTGTGATGATGTGTTAATGTTGTGTTGAGGGCCTTGAATGAAGACTCATCGTGGGTTTCCTCCAAAGGGATTAAATGAGATTCCACCATAAGGATGCAATGAAGATGTCCCCATTGTCATAGATGAAGATCCCAACATAGGATTTGAGGAGGTGGTACCTCTTGATGTGGACACAAAGGTGTTCCCATCATTTGTGAAGATGATGTGGACATTGTAGGCATGGACTGTGAAAAGGTAGCTCCTATTGTTTGTGAAGATGATGTGGCCATTGTAGGCATGGTCATAGTAGATGTTCCTCCAATAGATGTCGTATTGGTTGAAGAGGAGGTGTTTTGATTTATGGTGCCACTAGATGTCGCATTAATGGTGGTAGTGACTACTTGCGTAGTAATGACAATGTTATTGGTCGAGGTATTGTTCATGTCACATTGGGATGTGTTTTGTGTCGTATTATTTGGAGAGATAGGCCGTATGGTATTAATGTCAAAGCCTTTTGGTAATCTTGTGCCTTGGTCTAAGAGCATAGCAAGGTATCGTTCAGGATCGTTCAAGACCAATTCTTCTACAAATGAAGCTATGTCAGGGTTTTGAGCCGCAGTGTCTAAATCCTCAACTAGTACTTGTCCATTTTGGTCTCTCTGTATGAATTGTTCAAAAAGTGGATTTTGAAAGGAAGTTGACATGCTCATGGATGATTGTACGTTCAAATTTCCAAATGGGTCATCATAAATCCAGTCATTAGGATTGGTGTTGGTGTTGGTGTTGTTGTCAAAGTCTTGTCCAAAGTCTGCCATTTGTCTTTTCTTTCTTTGAAGTCTTGTTTCCACCATCAAAGAAATTGCTCAAATGAAGATGATGACAATGCAAGTATGAAACTAGTCTATGTTTTTTTTCTTTTTGTGTGATAATGGATGACAATGCAAAGAGATGATAATGCAAGTATGCCAAAATCCAAGGTGACTAGGATGACGATGCAAAGAGATGATAATGCAAGTATGTCAAAAGCCAAGGTGACTAGGATGACAATGTTGACTTGGATGACAATGTTGATTAGGAAAATGACAATGTGGACTAGGAAAATTGCAAGGTCAAGGTGCAAAATGAGGACTAATGAGGGAGCTAATGCAAGGTCTAGGTTCAAAATGACAACGATATTTTTGGATTTTTTGGGAATAAAGTATGCAAGGTAGGAACTAAAATGAATGCAATTTGGAGAAATGGGTACCTAAGCACTCTAAGCTTAATCTTTGTTTTCAATTTTGGTTACCAAAGGACTTGTTGAAAATGACAAAGTGATAAGGTCAAGATGACTAGTGAGTTGGAAATTCTCACAAAAAGGACAATGACTGAAAATATAAATGAATGACGAAGTCCAAGATAACCTAGTTTCGAAAGCAATGATTTTGCAAATTGTGATAAGGTTGGCCTAACCCAAAGTATGCAAAAATGAAAAGCTATGGTCAAGCTAATGTTGAAAATGATGATTATGAAACCTAATTGATGCAACTAAAATTTGAAAGATTAATCCTATTGTTAAGAATACAAACTAATGGTTGAATAATGAGGATTTTGAGCAATTTCAAAGCTGATTTCTGACAGACCTCTTAGAAAAAAAATGTTTGACAGTAGGCTAAGACTGATTTTTGATGTTTTGTTGAAAAGTTTGAGTTGTCTGAGGTCGATTGTTTGTGTCCAGATTTGTGATTGTTGTGTATATTGTTTGAAAATCTAGAAAACACTTGACAAACACGATGTTTGAATGTGGACAAACACAAATAAGACAAAAACAATCACATGGTTAGGCCAGGACAATATTTGTTAGATTCCACGTGGGTTTCCCCAACCGCATATCAGTAGCATGTGAATCCAGAAACTTGGCTGAACAGGCTCCCCCTTATAGTGTACTCTCTTCTCAGGCCAACCAAGCTTCCAACCCCCATGAAACTCCCATGGCAGATTGATCACCTCTACTATAGATTGCAAAGATGTGGATGCCTTCACACCGACTGGTGCTGCGCTAGCAAATAGAAGGTTTTTGGCTACTACACAAAGGTGTTTAATTTGGGACCCCCGTTTGAGTGGCTATACATGGGGTGCAAGATTAAGCTCTGTTTAGGAGGCACTCCATCCTGAAGAGGTTAAGCTCAATAGGGATTTAGGGAGTACTACTTGGTCCGTATGACACATCTGCACTCGTAATCCTAGGCTTTCCCTTAGGATTCACATTTATATACCGGTCAGGGGTAGCTTGGCCAAAAAACTTCGTTGCCGATCTGAGTCGCCTTGGGGTGAGTACTTTTTACCACCAAGGTAGACCCAAGTTCTAGAGGCAATAACCATTTCTCTTACACCTAGGATCACATGAATGCACAAGGGGAGAGGATACTTCGATTATTGCATCAAGGTGACAAAATTTGAAGACACTTGTAAATTTTAATTACCAAATGATAATGTGAGGAGGACATACAAGACACTTTGTTCTTTTTAAAAGTTTAACTTGAAATATGAAAAACAAAGTTCATTTTAAACTCACACTGTAAGAATGCAAGTTCATTTTAACCATATGAGTTTCAATGCATGCTTGTGTTCATTTTAGCCCAATGACATGAAAATGCAAGTTGTAATTGTAAATTTTAGGCCCAATGAGTGATTCATGCAAATTTGTTGTTCGTTTTAAGCCCCATGAATGAAATATGCAATTTTTTGTTCATTTTAAGACCAAATGAGTGACATGCAAATTGTGGTTCATTTTATCCTCATGAGTGTAAATACAATTTGTTGTTCATTTTAAGACCAAATGAGTGACATGCAAATTGTGGTTCATTTTATCCTCATGAGTGTAAATGCAATTTGTTGTTGTTGAAAGCAAACAAAATTGATTATGCCTAAAGAAATGAAAAAAATCAATTTTTGTTTCTATAGAAAAAAATTTAGACTTCGTCCAAGCTGAAAACAAGATATTAGTAACTCAAAAGAAAAGTTTAATGACAACAACAAATTAAAACAACGATAACTTTCCCCAAACTTAACAAAATTTTAAATCGTTTGAATCCATGGAAAGCTAAAAATTAAACCTTCAAAAATTAGAAAGTATTTTTCCAAGGTTTTGCACAAAAAAAAATGTTATAGACAAAAAAAATGCGGGTTTTAACATAACAATTTAAAAAAACAGTGAATACTAAAATGGTCATAACTTTCTCAAATATTAACAAAATTTTAAACCGTTTGAAGTTCCGAAAAGCTAAGAATGAGGCCTACAAAATACAAATGATCATTTTTAAAGATTCCATATGCCCATTTTTTTGTGCTCAAAAGAAGATGACGGGATTCCGTATAAATTCTTGGCTGTAACCTGCAAAACAACAAAAACAAACCAATTTCTTTGCAAAATTGTAAGATTCACGTCAGGTTCACCAATGTAAGATGAGGTTAGAGAATCAAATAGCATAGACAAAGTGACAGCCAACACTTCTAAGCTATTAACCTCATCCAAACAAGAGAAAACAATCATATGAAAGGAGCAAAATGAAAACAATGAAATAAAACACTCCCCATTGAACTTGAATCACTTCTCTTGCTCTCCTTCTTCTTGTTATGCAACTTTGCCCTCATATTTTTTGAAATACTTGTGCAAAACCTGCAAATGGTAGCAAGAAAGTTGGAGACAATTAGCTGTTAAAATGAAAATGGAGAAGGAAGGTTTCTTTTATAGACAACCTTTCGAATGGACGACTGAGATTAATCTTCTAGAAAGATTCCAAGATCAATGGATGGGAATGCATGAGAGGGATGTTATGAAATGGATGGTTGAGATTAAGTCTCATAAAAGATGCCAAGATCAACGTTCCAGAATTGATGCACCAAAAATATGCCATGCATGGAAAAGCTATGACGCCGACAACTATGACAGACATGCAAGACATGTAGGCTATGACAAAAATGAATGTTATGATAGGGGATTATGACAAAGCATCTTTGACTAGGTGGTGCATAAATAATTTATTTTAAATTATTTATTCAAAAATGGAGAGAGTGGAGGAAATGGACAAGTGGAAAATAAATAATTTATTCAAATAATTTATTTTGGAGAAAATAAAAAGAGGAGCATTTAATTAAATTTTAATTAAATGAAGAGAAATTATACCTTAAATAATTAATTTAGATTAATTATTTAATAGGGGAGGTGGCATGGGATAGTTAAATAATTTTAATAATTATTTAACTATAGAAGAATTAAAGAGCCATGAATAGATAAATAATTAATGGTAATTATTTAACTATAAATGAAAGGTGACAAAATAATTAAATAAATAATAATTTATTTAACTATTAAGAAGAGGGAGAAATTAGTGACGCAATGAGTTTATTTAATCGATCAGGATAGAATAAAGATTAGAAAGTGAATTAATTAAATAATTATTAAAAATTATTTAATTAATAGAGGAATATGATCAAACATAATTGAATAACTAAAATTATTCAATTATCGAAGGACGAAGATGAAGAAAAATGACACTCGCAGGCTTAGGACATTTTTCATTGTCTACAGGCTTAACACTATTCATTGAAGCAAATCATATTGAAACTCAGTTCTTCCATCTTAAGGATGATTCATCATGGGTAATATCTAATGTTTATGCCCCTAATAAAAGAGCCAAAAAGAAGTTGTTGGACCAACTTGGATCTTTGAGATCTTCGTTCATGACTTCTATGTGGTTAGTCATGGGGGATTTCAACACTCCATTAAATGATAATGAGAAACTAGGAGGCTCCCAAATCCTAGCTAATAGCAGGTTGGACGTAAGGGCTCTTATTGATGATATGGGTCTTGATCTTCAAGGGACTTATTTTACTTGGTTAAATAGGGGGAATGGAGTGGATCTCATCTAGGTGAAGCTGGATAGGGCTCTTGCCTCTGTGGATTGGTTCATGAAGTATGCTTATTCTCTCTCCACTATTATAGGATGTGGATTTGATCATTTTACCATATCACTATCTGGAGATAGAATCAGGAAATGGAAACACTTTCCTTTTAGATTTGAAGCCATGTGGCTTAGACACCCAAATATTAAAGATTGAAATAAGAATTGGTGGAAAGTAAAACTTTATGATAGTTCTATGTTCAGAGTAACTAAGAAACTTTCCTACATAAAGCATATGATTAGGAGGTGGAAAATGAGTCTTTTGGTCAAATTTTCCATGATAACAAAGTTGTGGTCCAACGTCTGGATGAGGTTCAAAATGAGATTCAATCCAATGGTTTAACTGTACTCTCCAACTTGAGCAGGACACCCTTATGCCTTGCCACATGATATTATTTTCAAGGAGGAAGTCTATTGGAAACAAAGATATTAAGTGGTTTGGATCAAGATAGGAGACTATAACACTAAGTTCTTTCATCTGTCTTCTTTGAAACATAAGTCTACCAATGAAATCAACTCCATTATAACTGACAACTCATTGCTGGAAGATGAAGATTTTATCCAAATTGTTGCCTCAGATTTCTTCTCTAGTCTGTTGAAGGCCGACTCATGTTTTGATCAAGAGTCAGAAAATAAAGTTCCTAGAGGTTATTCCTAGTCTCATCTTTGAGGAGCTTAATATTAAGCTTATTTCCATTCCCTTTGTTGAGGAGATTAAATTGAAGTTTTCCGTTTTGAGGGGAATATTAAAGCCCTCAGTCTTGATGGATTCCTTTTCTATTTTTTCATTCCTTCTAGGACATTGTGGCTACTGATGTGGTTAATTCTATGAAGGAGTTCTTTGGTTGCAAAACTCTTCTCAAAGAACTTAACTCCACCATTCTTGTCCTCATTATGAAGGTCCCAGGTGCGAAATATTTTGGGGAATTTAGATCTATTAGCTTGTGTAATGCTATTTATAAAATATTTTCCAAGGTCTTGGTGACTATACTTTAAGCTATTCTTCCTTTGATCATTTCAAAGTAGTAAAGCAACTTCGTTTGGGGGTGCTAGATTCTTGATTCAATCATCACTATTCATGAAGCTACTCACTCTCTCTTGATTAATAAAAAGTCTAGCTTCTTTCCTAAATTGGATCTTCTAAAAGCTTATGACAAAGTTAGTTGGAGGTTTCTTCTCAAGGTGCTCTCTTGCTTTGGGTTTTTTCAAAAAATTATGTAGTTAGTAGAGCAGTTGGTGTCAACTCCTTATTTTTGGTCTTGATGAATGGTTCTCCCTCTCCCTTCTTTCAAAGCTCAAGAGGTATTTGTTAGGGGATCCAATTGCCCCTCTCCTTTTTTATTTTGACATTGGAAGCTCTGGGAAGGAGTATTCAAAAGTCTATGGAGGAAGGTTCTTTGAAAGGCCTCAAGGATTCTTCTCTCTACCCTCCTCTCATGCATCAACAATTTGCTGATGATACGATTATTATGGGGGAACCTTATATTAGGGAAGTCAAGCTAATCAAAGATATACTAGAAGGTTACGAAAAAGCTTCAGGTCAAAGGATCAATCTTCCAAAGAGTGTGTTGTATTTTCTCAATACCCCTGCTTATCTTCAAACTAAGCTTATGGGGTAAAAGCAAAAAGCTATGTCACACTTTTGACCAACTAAATGGTTTCAAGCGAACCATTTTCAGTTGGAAAGTGTTCGATCGAGAGGGTTTCGGCCAAAACCAAACGAAAATGAGATGGCACCGATGTGGTGGTATGTATTCGTTTGGAAGAGTTTCGACCGAAACTCATTTGACTGAGTAGTGTTCAAACAAAACAAAGGGTTATAACATAAAAAAAAGGGGGCCCACCCATTTTTGCGTGTTCGGGCGTAAGAGTTGAGGGTGAGTCTGGGTTGACCAAGAAAGGGTTTCAATGACTATAAAACACAACCCAAAAATAGGTTCCATCGCATGCTTACTCCTCTTGCTTGGAAAATTTTGTTTGTGGTCTCTGTTGAAAGGCACAAGACAACTGAGAGGGGGGGTTAATCAGTTGTCACCAAACTCAATCACAAATCTCAAACACTTATCAAATTTAATCTGTTATTAAGTATGAACATGAAATGAAAATAATAGAAAGCAATATCAACACAATGAACATCAGATTTACGTGGAAAAACCAATGAGGGAAAAACCACAGTGAGGATTAACTCATAATATAAAGTATTGCAAAACTAAATACAAAGAAGCTCACTGCCAAAGGGCTCACTACCTAGAAAGAATCACTGTCTGGATACAAGGCTCACTGCCTATAGATAGGAATCACTATCTAGAAGGGAGGCTCACTACCTACATATACAAAAGATAACATAAAAGTCCACCACAACAAATTACACACATCCGCAGCCTTGATCAAAAGATTGCAGAAACCATCAGCTCACTGTTTTCCAAAATCTAACACATTAAAGTACTGGTGCCTCAATTCACTTTCACACTCTGCTTCTCACACTTGTGGCACTCTTGTTCAACTTATAATCCTTCACAACTTGACTTGTATTTATACCATCTTCAACCTTAGAAATTTTCTCCAAGGTCGGCTACACACACTTCATTTTCCAAATTTAAATTAGGTCGGTAACTCATTATTCCCACGGTGGAAAGGAATGAGAGCTGACCAAACAAACACTTAACCAAGACCCAAAAAAATGTCTCAGATCAATCACATGCTTCCATAATTAACACTTATCCTTCGTATGAAGTGTAGACACCAGGTCGACCAAACCTAATGAAAACATAATTGAACTTTGAAGTACATGCTTCCTCAACAAGAAGATAAGATGCAGACCGCATAACATGCTTCACCATACACCGAAACACATCTTGGATACCTTCAGATTCATCCACATCAGCTGCAACAATCTTCATACTCAGAACACTCTCCATCAGTCTATCCAGATTGCACAGACACACAAAGGAACTCTGGAACACGTCTTCCAGAGCACTGAACCATGAACACCTTTGCTAGAACATAGACACCACCTTAACAAGCCTTCTACCAGATCCACAAGACCAAAAATAAACTAGCAGAGGACTGTGGAGTAGAAACATTTCTCCCAGTCCACAGACAAACAACTCTGCTAAACTGGTTCACACAACTTTCAATCTCCAACAAACCAGAAGCTACAAACTAGGATATATCACCAACAGATGCCCATAAATGACACTTCAGATCTGCACAAGCATAGGATCAACACAAAAGAAATGAAGAGCACAAACCAGAGCACATTCTGAACACACACACAACTCCGACCTCACTATTTCTCAATGTCAACACACCTATAACACCATAAAGATAGCTCCATGTACTCACAACATTTCAACATCTCAACTATACATGCACAACCTGCAACATCCTGTACCATGTTGACATCAATGACAACATTAATGACAACACCACCAACCTTACTCATACTTGCAACAGTCTCGGTGGGTAGTTTGGCATTTTTGTTGTGTTTTTAGTGCTACAAGGATATTTTGATAGCCATGGTTAAATAATAGCCACATAGGCGTGTGGCCATATGAATGTTTGGAGTTTTGTGAATAAAATGTCTAGTAGTTGGAATAACATTGTGAAATTTTCATTTTTGTTAATAAATTATGAATGATATTGTGATATTTGGTTTTGGGTGCGATATTCAATTTTGCGTATGAATAAACCCTTATTTACATTTATGTAAGAGTTTTGGTAATGAATAAACTCATTTACCTATGATATTTGGTTTTGGGTATTCAAATAAACCCTTATTTACTCTTACAAGGGTTTTGGTAATGAATAAAATTGTTATTTACAGTTGTAATAAACCCTCGACTACCTCTGGGCATGAATAAATTGTTATTTACTTAAGCTCCACACGATTTAATATTTTAATACCTTTGGGTATGAAGAAAAGGTACATGCCCCTATCTTTTGCATGATCTTTTGATAAAGTGACAGTTGATTATGAAATTCATTTTAAAAGTTTACACATGGAAAAAATGAAAGCAGTGCTTCCCAATAGATTTGGTAAGAGGAAAGATGTAATAAGAAGCAAATAAAGTTGCATATCTAAGTATTAGCTTGGCGACAATCAAGATCTCTAAGGTAAACATAGGAAAACCCTAATGCTCTTAAAACTCATAGTAATAGATGAAAATTTTCCCAAAGTTTCAAGTTCAAATTGCACCAAAAGATTGGAGCAGGTTGAAAGAAAAAAAACTAGAATTAATAGGAGATACTTTATTTGAAGAACCTCTTAATGTATCTCAAATTGCAAATGGGAGATTCACTTCAACAAGGACCTATTGTATATAGAATATGTTAGGGATTAGTTAATTGCCATTGACCAGATAGTAAAGTAAGAAAATCTGACTGTGATCACTCTTAGAAAGAAAAAACAACTAGTTGAGACATCTCCCATAAGTGATTCTAACTAGAAAAATGTAAGTTATTACGTCTATGGTAAGATGGATCACCTTAAGAATGATTGTAGGAATAAAATATATCTAGAAAATAAGAAGCAATAATCCAAAACCAATAATAAGAAAGCCAATATTATTTAACATGAGAATGAAGATGATGAATATACCATAGTTGTTTCAGAAAATCTAAATCATACTGGATGGTATTTATATTGTGGTTCCACAAAATAGAAATCTAAATCAACACCTATGCCCTCATTCAAGCTTTTGACTATGTTCATTCTTCATCATTTGAAGAGCCCCCCTCCACAACCAAATTCACTAGTTTTTCTTTCATTTCTAAGAAAGTTGAACCAAATAGACTACTGGTCCAAACACTTGGTTACATGTGGTAGCATCTAAGTTATTAATCAATTCATTTCAATTTCCTACTATTGGAATTTGTTTAAAATTTCAACCTTTGCTTGAAGTTTGATGTTGGGGTTTGCAAATAACCAATGCTCAACATTTTCATAATCCATTAGGTTTTGTGGTCAATCCCTCGCCTTATTCTTAACTCTTCTGTATTAAAGGATCTATTTGGGACTTCAAGATTGAATAACAAAAATATGAAAATCAATTATAGATTTTTGTTATTTCACAAAATTTATGAGTTGGTTAATGTGATATATACTATGAACAATGTTTCTCACCTCTGAATTTTTCAATGAGTGACTTCTTTAAGTTATGCCTCACCATCCTTTGATAATAATGAGTTCTAGATTATTTCTCTTGAATCATTTCATGAATCATCTTCTACCAAGGTTGACTGAGCACATGAAATTTGTTAAAGCCTTCTGAACCTCTTGAAGATGGAAACCAATTTTCACAATCTTCGACATCTATATACTTGGATTAATATACTTATACATAAAACTATTTTTTTTTTAATGGGACAACATTGTCACTAAATTTTGCAACAGTTTTCCTAATGATAAATGTAGGTTGATACATGAGTTGGCCCCATTAGCTTATCCTACACCCTCAATATGGGTTGACTAGCATTGGGTACATTAACTCCCATATCTACTTCTTTGCCAATACCCTCAATCATCTTCATCTTAAACTTGTAAAATATTTACCTATGTGTATAGTACAATGAGATTTATTATGATTTGCTAATAAAGCATATTTAAGAAAATTGCACCATGTCTTAAAAAATAAAATGGCACCTTGTCTTAATTTTTTTGTTGCTGATATATATATATAGTGAGATTTATTATGATTTGCTAATAAAGCATATTTAAGAAAATTGCACCTTGTCTTAAAAAATAAAATGGCACCTTGTCTTAAAAACAAATTTTCTGATATATATATGTATACATATACGTATATATGTATGTATGTATAAGAAAATGGTGCCTTGTCTTAAGAACAAATTTGCTGATATATATATGTACATGTATACATACATGTATGTATGTATGTATCCATGTATGTATATGTATGTGTGTATGTATGTACATACATATGCGTATGTGTGTATGTATGTATACATATGTGTATATAATGTACATATACATATGTATGTATGTATGTATGTATGTATACATATGTATATGTGTATGTATGTATGTATGTATGTATGTATGTATGTATGTATGTATGTATGTATGTATGTATGTATGTATATTTTTGTATGTATGTATGCATATGTGTATGTGTGTATGTATGTGCATACATATGTGTGTGTATTTATGTATATACATATGTGTATGCATGCATGTATGTATGTATCTACATGTATATATACATACATACATATATAATTTATACATACATACATATGTGCATATGTTTACATACATACATATATACATATACATACATACATACGTACATACATACGCATATATACATACATACATACATACATAAATACATACATACATACACATATGTATGTATGTATGTATGTATGTATGTATATACATATATATACATGTATAGTTGTGTGCCAACATCAAAAACATGATTTTGTTCACCTAGATGTTTAAATTTTAAAACTGATTCAGTTAGAGAACATGTGCTAATTTTTAGATGGTTGTGCATGATAAACACTAAAGATTTAAACTCTTAAAACCTACTAAATATGTCATCCTTGGTATTTAAGAAGCATCTATCCACGTCTTGCAAGAGAAATCATCAATGAAAGAAACATAGAACATGCTTCTTACAATTGATCCTATTGACATTATTCCACACACATCCAAATGCACTAACTCTAGGATTTTCTTCTGACCTATGCTCCTTGCTTAAGAAAGCAACAACCTTGGCATGCTTTTGAAGCATGTGCATTCTCTACAAACTCCATGTTGTTCAATATCCCTCATATTAGGCAATTTTGTGTGATGCAAAAACCCTATCCTCTTGTGCCATAATTGACACAAAATGTCAATTTAACTTTTAAAGGCTTGGACTAAAATTGGTTCACCTTGTAACTTGTAACTTGGTTTCCTTCTCTAACCCGTATAACTTGTATTGTAAGATGTTTTGGTTACTAAAGAATCATATGGGTTGGTCATGTAACCTTCTTCAATATTATAGATATATCGCACCTTCATGTATTATTTTCTCATTGTCTCTTTGGAGTTGTCATTTCTTATGTTGTTCTAAGTTGTAGAAGGTTCTATTTCATAGAGATAAATTTCTATCTCATTAGATATAAAGTTAAAATTGTTTTAGTTTTGAAACTTGATAAATTTTCAATTTAAAAATGTTTTAGTTTTGAAACTTGATAAATTTGTAATTTAAATATTTTGTTTTAGTGATATGCAAATCTCTTTATTTATATACATATATATGGTTGATGATTAGGCATCTCACCATTCTCCTCAATCTGAGCATCATGCTTAGGCTAGATAAAATTTATATGAGGAGAATATTGGGAGATTGGAAAATGCCTTAAGATGTTTAGATCAAACAATTTATAACTCCCAATCTGGCTAATAGAGACATATTAGTGAATATTAGGGATGAGATATTACAAACAACTGAGACCATTCAATCATACAATCCTTACGATGATCTTAGCATTGAGCAGTTGTATTTATCTCTTGTCAGGAGTGTTACTGGCACAAAGAAATGGAGACCTATCAGTAAATTAGTTTCATAAGATAATGTGAATTCCATATTCCCTTTTTATAAGGGAAAGGATAAAGTTAGAGGATATACAGTGACTAGGTGTGTAGATCAGCTTGTTGCTCAATTCATATATCCTAGATGGTTGGAAACTCATCATAGATGGCCTCACAATGATGAGCTACCACTTTATTTTGTCAAACAATTATATGCAAAGTTTCATTTATAGATAGATGTGGACTACACATCTTTTCTTGAGCATGTTGGACAGGGTAGAGGCAGGTTTTCAAACAAACCTAAGTATACACATCATAATTCTCCATCACCCATTAACAAGAGGGAATTAGTTGGTCCAAACCTTCTGGTTCTACCAAAATGTTTGGAATTAGCATCAGCAAGGGATAGACCATCATGATCCACGAGATCTCAGATTTTTGATAGTATTACCACTATTACCACATAGATTGATAAGATGTCATCTGATCACGTTGGTAGATACTTAGTATGGCCACGAATTAGCCTTCCTAATGAGGCTACATCTACTACTTATGATCCATTTATTCATGTTGATCTACCATCGCCATCAAATGTTTCCCATATGAGTGACACAACTATGCATAATGAGTGCACAGTCTCTGTTACTGATCTGCTAGCAACTTACCAGTTCATTAGTGAGGAGCATGGGATCCCTCTTGATCATGTACCGACCCTTATGATGTAGGGGCATCGTGCAATTTTTTTTTTGCAATTTTTGATTGGAAATTTTGGAGTTGTGGGTTGGTTGTTTTTGTTTCTGATTGGTGACACATGGCCATTTCTTGTTGGCATCAAGAAGCTGATTTGTTCTCCTTTGTTGAATTTTTTGATAGAAAGAGGTGATAAGTGGTTTTGGTGTGGAGTAACAAAACAATGAGACCAATCAAGAAGGAGAAAAATAATGTAGAGTAACTATTTTGGAGGAAGTGATATGTGTCAGGGACGGTTTTGCATAGAGG
>VDFB02180877.1:0-21474 GCA_007258455.2 Sequoia sempervirens | reverse complement strand
AGATTTTTAGGGCTTTCCAAAAGAATTTTAGCATAATTATCAACTTCAGCCTCTGACACTTCATAATCAAATTCAGATATCCATACCAACCTTGATTCAACTGATTCCATGTGACATAAATCTGTAGACACAAGAAAATTGATGCTTCTAAAGTACCTTTCGACAACACTTACTGGAATCCTAAACCTTCTACTCATCCTCATTTGAAAAGTTCCAAAGAATGCAACAAGGGCAGTCTCTTGTGCATCTGAGCTACTAATATTTATGATGAAGTTCCTGATTTAATGGACAATAGGCTCTGTATTTAACCATTCTATCCTTCCTATTACCAGTAATTCTCTCAAAAAGTAAAAGAGGAGACAAACAATAAGATTGCCATGCCAAAATGTGTTCTTCTTACTCTTCTTGATTTCCCTTCAAGATTTGCATCGGTAACCTCAATTATCTCTTGCTCATCCATAGCCTTCTGATTGGGAACTAGTTTAGAGGAACAAAAACCAGTCACAACTCTGATAGCTTCTCTAGTGATCAAATGTGTCTCATCAATCCACAAAGATTCATCATGAATTTTTCTTAAAAATATTTGAATTTACTTATTCTCAACTTCAACAGAGGGACTTTGAAATATGCTAACCAATTTTTTGAAGGAATAACACAAAATAACCAGCAATAGATGATATGATTAGCGTTAGCCTCAAATTAAAATCTGAACTTGAATGGAAGATACTGAAGCTTGAACTGAAGAAACTGAACTTGAAGAGTATAACTACTCAACGTCAAGAATGTGCACTCAAGATCCCACAGAGGGCGAGGTGCTAACATATGACGGAGTCTTAAAATTGAAATTATGAACTATTAGGCGGATAACCAGCCATGAGAACAATTCCACGCTACCACCAAACAGTGGGGGGAAAAGATTACAAATAAAGCAATTCATCCGCTGCGGCGGGCATCCACAGAACTGTGGGGATTCACCACTTAAGTGGGTACAAGATTTACAAACAATTTTAACCACACTGGCGGTAAACCATCCAGGGGACTTTAATGAGAATTAAATCAAATAGTTGCAGCAATAATAACGGTTAGATTAGTACTACTAATCAGAACCTTACAATTTCAACATGACTGCAAATAAATGAATTACAATGATAGAGAAGTGAGATATGGATATAAGAATGAATTCTAACAATGTTCTTTGCTTTCCAATGACTGAAAAAGTGATTAAACTGGAAACTGATAAATCTGATGCAAATTCCTGAGTTCTGGAAATTTAGAACAGCAAACTGGAAAACAGTAAAAAACTCATAACTCACTCATTTCACCTCCAAATTGATTGAAATTTGTTGCAAATGCATCTCAGAAGATAGGCGACCAAACCAGGAGGGAGAAACAGCAGCAAATCGCCTTCATTTATTTCTGGCACAATTCCCAATGCAATGAAAAAGTACGGCCCCTTGAGAAAATCGATTTTGCATTATAAAATCAACAACTTCAATTTAAAATCTGATTTTTGGTGGAAGTTGGCGCCTCAAGTCAACAATCAGATTGCTCAAACACCCAGAACTGAAATAAAATCACTCCACAAGCTATGAACAGAAAACAGCTTCAGCTGTAGCAAAACCAGGAAATTCAAAACTGTAAAATTCTCCAAAATTCTCAACCTTTGTTGCTCAATCTGCTAGTCTGATGTGAGAAGCAGCAATGTTCCAACTAGGTGTTGTATTTCAAACACGAAATTGGGAATGGGCTAGGAGGTAGCATCCTCGAAGCAATAGCAAAATGTCCATAGTCATTTTGACAGCATAACAGTAAGGTAATTGATGGATGATAATGCTGGAGCCAAGACCTTCAATAAATAAGAACTCAACAAGACTCTTCAAACGCCTGAGAAGCAGCTCAAAAGACACAAGAGACTCCTCCAATTCTCAAGACCAATCAACTTCTCAAGTGGCGTCCCAAAAGGCCTTCACAAATTGCACTTTATTCAAAATAATAAAAGTGGCGTCCACTTTCAAGATAAAGAAATATTTGAATAAAGATTAATTAATCTTTTGATGAGGGCGTACCCTTCATGGCCCCACTTTAAAACAACTTTATGTTAACTCCTTAGGCCAAGGTGGGGGTCAACAGTGAAATAGAATAAAATGCCATTAATTTAATATTTTTGCCAACTGAAGACCAAACCAAAATATAACACTGCTCCAACTGCTAAGGATTAAGAATAGACAACTGCAACTGCCACAATTAGCATTTACTAAAAATAGTAAATAATATGAATGCCACAGAAAACCAAGCCCAAGAAACCCTAATTTTCACCTCATCCAGTCTACGGGTTCCGGAATAGACTGAAGAACTGCAAAGCTGATCACTGATGAGAAGGGGACATTCTGAGACTTCCCTCCAAACATCCAACTTTTCTCAATTAACACTCTGTAGGCATCATGGCTCTCTTCCAATTCACTCTCCCATAGCATGCTCAACTGAACTGATGACATCTCTTATGTCTTACCGAAAACAAATGTATAGATATCCTCTGTGGGAAACACTCTCGGAGGTATGCGAGATAATGCACCAACAAACTCTTCCAACACATTCCTCAAATATCTCTTCAAATTAGCTTGCACTCTATTTCCACCCTTCAGAACCTTTGAATTATCCATAGCAATAAAAATGAAATATTGTGCAAACAGGAATACCTCTGTAAATGCCAACAAGAGATGTATAGATATCCTGCTTCCGAAGCTCACTTCGAATTCACTTGATCTCTTCTTCAAACCCTGAAACACCGAATTCCTCTCCAAACTACCTTTGCACACTTCTCCAAAAATACATAAACCTTTTGAATTATCTAAATTTATTTCCTCCATTCCGAATGATTTTGCAATAAATGCTTTATCTTGCAAGTAGGTTATTTCGAGAATAGTGTACGCCACTGAGAAAATTCCTTAATTTTGTTACCACATTAAATATACTTTTGTCATGATGTGACACAAGTATCGATGAGGGGGTTTAATAGATTTTCTAATAATTGCTCCCCCTTAGCCACTGCTTCACTCAAAAATTGATGGGAGTATCTGCATCGGAGGTCCGCACAGATAAGACTGATAATTTTGATTCAACTTGCTTTCCTTCCTTTCTCCAAATCCTTTTCATTTCCTTTATTGCTTCTTCCAGATAAATGATTTGATTATGCTTCTTCGCCAGACAATTATTCTCTCTACAGTCATTAACAGGGTGCTCCGGATTGCTGCACTTACAGCAAATAACATTATTCGCTCTCTTCTCTCTTTTATTCAATAGTCTAACTTTATATACAATCTTCTTGCACTTAAGACATTTTCCGAAGAATGATAAAGAATCATTCATTTTAAGTTTGCAATCCTTTTCCTTATGAAAAAATTTCTTGCAGGAATAACAAACACCATTAAAAGATAAATTCCTTTTCGCATCATGTCCTTTGACAGGTGTTCTTCCAGAATTGTTTCTTAGATCCTTGATATCTCCATCTTTGCACCAAGTCTTCCTACCAGTGGATTATTTCGCTTTAGAACTTTTACCTTCCTCAAACCCTAAACCTTATCCATTGTCGATCTCTTAGAAGTAATCAATTCATCAAGCATTACCGAGATTATCTTAAATTTATCTTGAAAACTTCATGCCTTTTCCAAATCAGATCTCAAGATTTTTTCTTCTTCCTCATGCTTTATGCATTCATCCATCTTCCTTTGAATTTCAATTTCCCAACATTCTTCAGTTCTTTCCTTTTCATCCAATTGTTAAAGCAAGCTAGAGATAATTTCATCTTCCTTAACCAATAGATCGCATGCTTAAACACTTTTACTTTGTAGCTTTTCAATATAGTTTTTCACTTTCATCAACTTGTCCTTCAGATCTTCTATTTCTTCTGAATATCCAACAAAGGCCACTTTCGGAGGAAAAAATTTCTTATATTAAAATTTTGGAACCTTAAGCTATTGGGCTTCTTCCGAGGAACCAAGCTCTAATACTAATTGTTGAACATCTAAAATACTAAGAGGCAGGCGTGAATCAGTATTCCATAAAACCATAATAAAATCCATCTAATCATTATCACAATTTTGACTGAATCAACAAGAGGGAACATAAAAACAAATCAACGCAACCATACACATGAACACCAGGATTCTTACATGGAAAACCCAAAAAGGAAAAAACCACAGTGAGGGTTAACTCACAATATATTATATCCAGATACAAAACATTACAGGGCTCACTGTCAAGACTCACTGTCCTTGAAAGGCTCACAACTTGAATACAAAAGATGGCTATCCACCAAGGTACAAAGATAGTGGTTCACTACCAAAAGATTGAACTGATAGAATACACCTTCATTGTGTAGGATTGAGTTCCAATCAAGCTCAGAATATAAAATACTACCTCACACAGCATTCGCTCAACAAATCTGCACTCATCTACAACTGATAAAGCATTTAACCTCGGATCTTTCTTCCACACACACTTTCACTCACACTCCACACTTCACACTCTCATACTCTCTCACAAAGCATCTTATATACATACATGCATATCTTATTCATCAATTAGGTCAGCCTAATTAGATGAAATCAAGATAATCAAAACTCTCTTTGTCGGCACCATATTAACCATTTTATACATGTAGTGCATTGTACCAAGTCGGCTAACATCCATAAAACATAACAAGTCTCCATAATGTATTACATACGATAAGTCGTACAAGACTAGAACACAATTGTCCAAAGCAACAAATAAACCTCAAAGCAAACACCTTCCAAATCTAAGAACACATTAATTTCCCATCATACCACCAACATAGAGACTACCAACAAAACCACAACATAAGAATGTTCACCTTAATAAAATGTGGAGTCTCCCACACAGTATGCAAAGCAAGGAACAATAGTAGAATACAGAGTTGAACTCTATCAAAGATAACTTTTTACTCACAACTAAAAAATGTCTCAAAAATTAGGATATAGATGTCTGAATGAGTCATGATAACATGGTTAAGAGATTAGAGTCGGATCAGATCTTGCGGTAAATTCTAGACTGAAATACCAACACACTCATACATCACAAAAGGGTATTACCGACAGAGAACAACTTCTGGTAAACCAAGTAGACTTCTCATATTGTTATCACCATGTTGACATCAATGAAAAAATACGTACAACCAACACAAACAATCCATACTTCATGCTCATGTTGCAAGGCTTCCATAATCCCATCAATCTCCCCCTTTGGCAACGACGGCAACATGCATGACAAAAACAATTTCCAATATACTACAACTGAATACTCTGAATACTCGCCCTATCAAAACTGTTCCTCACAAAAATGTTTTTCCTCTGTCTCTCTATCTCCCTTCTTTGACATCACTGACAAAGGATGGGGTAGAGTATAAATGTACATATGCATCAATGTGTAATCATAAATATATGAACACAAAATTTAATTAACCTAAAGAAGAACCTCTGAGACTCTACAGGATGACCTTCCACGATGCTTTGCCTTCTTCCCATGAATCTTTTGCACTTATAAGAGTCTTGTGTAATAGTTTAACCTTAGTTAAGGACTCTATACCATCTACTAGAGTATTGGGACTACGATTAATCTCTGATAATTCACCAATATAGCCAAGAGCACTAGAAACAGAAGTGTGTCTAAGTTTAATCATGTCTTTGAGTGCCACAAACTTCTTGATAACTTCTATCCTTTGATCTTCAGAGAAAAGAATTTGTCTTGAAGCTGCACAATGTAGGACCACCTCTAATTATCTCTATCTCCTGCTAACCTATATCTATCTTCTCGAGTGCTCATCCGGGACTCACTCATCCTTATCTCATTTCTTATGTCCAATGTACTGCACGACCAATCTAGTCAAAAATAAAGCAATTCCCATGCCTCTTCTTCACAAACTTGTACACTCTCCAATTCTTTCATCTCTCGACTATGTGCATTTGCACACTATTCCTTGATATCTTCGAAATTTCCTTCATCAAACCTGATTCCAGTAGGCAATTCAAATCTAGAGATGTAAACCTTCAAAGAATCAATCAAGCCTCTGAGATTCTCAACAACAAAAAAATATGAATCAAAATTAGCACCGATAATAACCTTCTGCAATTCTTCCAAATCTCTTTGAATATTTTCATGCTCATGTTCAAACTCACTTCCTTTTGCAAATTCATGCTTAACAACACTCTTCCTTTTCTTCCCTGTTTCAGTTGCGCTACTGGAGGTACCTTCTATATTCAGATTTTTAGGGCTTTCCAAAAGAATTTTAGCATAATTATCAACTTCAACCTCTAACACTTCATAATCTAATTCAGATATCCATACTAGTCTTGATTCAACTACTCATATGTGATAGAAATTTGTAGACACAACAAAATTGATGCTTTCGGAGTACCTTTCAACAACAATGGAATCCTAAACCTTCTACTCATCCTCATCTAAAAAGTTTCAAAGAATGCAGCAAGGGCAGTCTCTTGTGCATCCAAGCTACCAATATTTATCATCAAGTTCCTGATTTTATGGGCAATAGGCTTTGTATTTAACCATTCTATCCTTCCTATTACCGGTAATTCTCTCAAAAAGCAAAACAGCAAAAAGACAATAAGATTGCCATACCAGAATATATTCTTCTTACTCTTCTTGATTTCCTTTAAATTCTTCAAAAGATGTATACGAAGTAATTCACACAAGTCATAATCCATACCGCTTTTAACCATATCAACATCAGTATGTACAACAACAATAGAAACTATGAGGTCATTGCTAGGGATACAAACTTTGTGAGCGATGACCATAGCAGCATACCTTATTACCGGATCAGAAATTGATCTCAAATCAATCTCTTTCCCTTCAAGATTTGCATCAGTAACCTCAATTATCTCTTGCTCATCCATAGCCTTCCGATTGGGCATTAGTCTGGAGGAGCACTAACAAATTACAACTCTGATAGCTTCTGTGGTAATCAAATGTGTCTCATCAATCCACCAAGATTCATCGTGAATTCTGCTTAAAACCATTCGAATATACTTCTTCTCAAATTCAAACAGATGGAATTTCCTCCTAACATCCAACTTTCTTGAATTCACTTGATCTCTTCTTCAAACCTTGAAACTCTGAATTGCTCTCCAAACATCCTTTGCATGCTTCTCCAAAATTACATAAGCCTTTTGAATTATCTGAATTTATTTCTTCCATTTCGACTGATTTTGTAACAAATGCTTCAACTTGCAAGTAGATTACCTCGAGAATTGTGTACACCTCCATTCTTTCAAATTCTGCAGACTTCATCCTTCACACATGCAAGTGAGAAAATTCCTTAATTTTGTTACCACATTAAATATACTTTTGTCTTGATGTGACACAAGTATCTGTTGGATGTTGTGGTTGTGTTGCTGATATGTGGTTGTCATTGATGTCAACACATTAGCATTGGCATATTGTAGGTTGTATATGTCGAGGATATTGAGAAAATTGTTAAAGAAAGAGTTACAGGCTTACGTGGAGCGATGGGAAGTTGAAGGTCATGAAGGTGTCTTGCTTTCGATGTTGTGACCTTTTCACACGCCCCATTCAAAATGGGGACCCTAAAGTTTTGCTCCATTCGGTCTTTTGGCTTTGGTTTTGTCTCTCTTCGCTTCTTTTCTGCTATCTTCGCTTTCCGATCTCCGTCTGCGAACTTAAACGCGAAATTGGCCAAGTCTAAAATTAGGGTTTCACATCTTTGGGTCACTTTGGGGTCAAATTGAGTTGGTTGGTCAACTTCTAAGCCTAGCACTGCTATTACAATGCTTTCAGCAAGTAACCCCCTAAATTTTCACTGAAGTTCTGCCAACTTTCTATTTTAGTAAGTGTCAGTTTAGGGTTGATTTTCTCGAGATTTTCACATTTTGACAACTTCATTACATTCTGAACACTTCAAGTTCATTTCTGACAAAATTTGAGCAAAACGGACGACTTGCTATTTTTAGCAGTCCAGCTTCCAGAGCAAATTCCAAGGTCCACATGTTACATTTTCTGATGCATGTTCAGAGATTCTTTGTGGGTTTTTCGAGACTGCAGTTGATGTGACATGCAAAGCAGGATGATGACTTTCAGCATTCGGCCTTCGAGGCCGTATTAGGGTTTCAGCATGTAATTTTCAGCGCATGCGGCATATTCCTTAGGTTTTCAAGAGCTTCGAATCGGTGTAACACACAAGCAAAACCAGTGACTTTTCAGGAACTTACTATTTTTAGCCAGTGCTTACATGTTGGAGATTTTTCTGGGTTTTTCTGGGTTTTTCAAGATTTTTTGGGCAGTATGACATGCAAAATCATCCAGCAGCCGAACAGTCACCTTTTCGGCCACTTTCTATTTTTAGCAGGTACCACTTAGGCAGCTACTCAGCACTTCAGAACTGCAAACTGATCATCATGCAATTGAAACAAGGTCAAACGGAGCTCATCTGAGGAACATGCATAAAATTAGGGTTTCAAGCTTGAGAGCTAAAAATGAGGAGTCTGACGTTAAAATCTCCAAAACTGAAGTATCCATCATGGTCAGTATCCTTCAAATAGTCTGCTGGCAAAATTTGAAGTCAATCGGAGCACTTACTATTTTTAGTAAGGTGTTCTCGACACAGGCTATAAATAGAAAGTTGATCTCGGGCGCCAACGCAAACAGACAAGTTCACCAACGTGGAGCACGCTGTCCAAATTTCAAGTCAAACGGAACTGAGGAAGTCTCAGAAGCGAGCACTTACTATAAATAGTAAGTCACTTCAGAAGAAGCTATAAATGGCAGGTCGACATCAAATCTCAGCAGGTACAAGTCAAACATGTGATGAGGAGTCTTTGGCGCGAATTTCGAGACATACGGAGTTGCAGAGGATGAAGGATCAGATAATTGCTAATTTTAGCAAGCATGGGCAGAGAAATTAGGGTTTCCTAAAATCAAGGGCAAAACAGGATAGTCACTCAAGAGCAGCATCCAGCCATGATCGTTACATTTAAGGCATTTAGAGCGTGAAATTTGAAGACTTTCTGAGCAATTTCTATTTTTAGCAGGTTGCTAAAAATAGCATGTGCAAACAGGCATCACGCATCAACAGAGCAGATCAGTTGAAATTAAGAACAGGGCGAAAATCAAGCTTTCTGGGGTCAGAATTCATTCAATGGCACAAAATTCAGAGAACTTTCTAAACATAGAAACTCAAGGCAAATTAGGGTTGACAGAGGAAAATCAACTTAAATCTGGCAAGAGGCACGAAATCCACCAGGTTTGATAAAATTTGGAGTTCGGCATCGAAATTCACGTTAATGAGCTGAAGACGAATGGAAAATTGACTAAGTCTGGAAAATTGAAAGCTTCCTATGCTAAATGCGCCCTTGGGGTAGAAATTTGGCTAAGTCATTTAATTTGGAAGTAGAAGGGTTCATATGCGCCTTAAGCCAAAACTGGAAGTACCATAGCTCATATGCGCCTAAGGTGTGGGACTTGAATGTTGACCCTCTAAAATGCGCCCCTCTTCAAATTGGAAGTTGGACATGGAAAATGCGCCTAAGCTTGTGAAGATGTTAGGAAAAGTTTCTAAGGCATAGGAACTTAAAATTCACCCATCCAAATGCGCCCTTTTGTTGAAATTTGACTAAGGCGTGGGAATTGAAACTGAAAGTAGGCCATGCTATATGCGCCCCAAACTGGATGCTTCCCAGGTCAAATGCGCCCAAAGTGAACTTAGAAGTTGCTAAGTGTCAAATTGAAAGTTCAACCTATGTTTTGCGCCTTGAAGCTGAGGATATAATTTGCGCCTTGAAGTTGGACATATTAAAAGCGCCTATGATAAAATTGGAAGCTTGACTGGTAATATGCACCTGGCAATGTGAAGATTGGAGATTCGAAATTTCACTAAGGCACGAAGTTAAAAGCTCACCATGGGTCTTGCGCCTTGAAGCTCACCTGCCCATTTGCGCCCACTTAAAACTAAAAAACACCAAGGCTTATATGCGCCTAGGGTGTTGGATAAGAAAATTGGAAGAAGGCCATGGTAAATGCGCCTCAGGCATTAATTGAAAGCTCCATATGGAGAATGCGCCATCAATTGAAAGTGGACCCATTCAAATGCGCCCTTGAGAGAAAGCATGTTAGAAATTTTTCTAAGTCCCGAAATTAAAAGTTCACCCACGCATATGCGCCCAAGGTGCAAATTGAAAGTTTGACAGGTAATTTGCGCCTCACTTTGCAAAGAACCTCAGGTATTAATTGGATGAAGACAAGAATAACTCAAAGTTTGACTAAGGCATAAATTGGAAGGAGGGCATGTAAAATGCGCCCAGGGTGAAATTTTAGCAAGCGTAAGAAAATTAAAAACGCCAGGTGGTATATGCGCCCCACTCTGAATGAATTTCAAAATTGAAAGTTGTACATGTGAAGTGCGCCCAAGGTGATCAAACTAAAAGTAAGACCTATCATTTGCACCCTAAGCTCAAGGCTCCCTTTGTGTTTTGCGCCTTGAAGAACATACATTGATTTGCGCCTTAGGCTGGAATCTCAAATTCGTCCAAGTGGTGAGAATGAAAGTGGCCCCTCCTATTTGCACCTGGGAGGAAGGGAGCTGGAGAATACACTAAAATTGAAAACTCCCTTTGCAATATGCGCCTTGAGGAATACCCTTATATGCGCCCCTGGGAATAGAAAACACTTCAAATTTTCTTAAGTCATGAAACTGAAACCTCCATATATGATATGCGCCCAGGAAGATTAGAGAAGATAAGCTTTAAATTTTGAGTTTGGCTAAGTGTTAAGATTGAAAGCTTATGGTATGGAATGCGCCCCCATGAGAAAAGGTTTAAAATTTTTCCAAGTCATCAATCTCTAAGCTAGACGGTATAATATGCGCTAAGGGAAAGAATTATTTGGCGTATGATTTAAAAAGGGAATTTATTTTCTAAGGCAAATCTCAAGGGATTAAAAACACAAAGAGTTAAGTACGCCTAAACTTGAAAATGTTGCTAAGGCGTAGAAAAGTTGAAATTGGAGATTTAATGAAAGCTCGACAAAATCGAAGTGTGGGGATGAAAATTAAAAGGCGTTGGAAGAAAGAATAATTTCTCCAGGCGATTAACTTCAAAATTTGCCTAGGACGGAGAAATTAATTAATTTAATTAATTTAATTATTTTCCTAAGTATTAAATTAAATTCCCCCTTTAATTTTAACACATGAAATTTTAAAGTTCGGATGATTTTAATCGTGGGGAATTTACTTCGGAGTTAATTATGGATGGAAAATAAATTTCGCCTAGCCATTTCAAAGTATTAACGTCGAATTTTTAAAGTGCGTTGGAGAAATAAATTAAAATGGCATTTAAATTAAATGTCATTTTAAAAGGGCAGTTGAGATTATTTCAAATCGGAGTGAAATGATTTTTATTTTTTCGAAATTACTGGCAGTCGGGAGGGAAGTTTTAAATTTAAATCGAGGAAAGAATCTCCCTAAATAGCAAATTGCCATAACAACTGCAAGACGACTGGAATATTCCCTTTTAAATTTAGCAAATGCGTAAGTCATGATGAAGAGAATAAATGGCATCTGCTAAAATTAGAACCAGCTTTTGGCTATAAAACTCTGAAGATTTTCATTCTCATCTCACAAAATTCGAAGCTCAGATTTATGCTGGTGAATTGAGAGAGGTTATTGAGTTGTGAGATTTAACATTTTTTTTTAAAAACTTGGAGTTGCTGAAAGTGTGTGAAGGCAATTTTTCAAGAGATTGAAATTGTTGAAGTCGAAATTGCTTGGAGTGGTTGAGTTGCTGAGGTAAGTATTTGAAGTTGCTGAGATTTGATATTTTGCTGAAAGTTGAAATATGTTTCGAAGTTAAAAGTCGCTGAAAGCTTAAATCATTTGATTATGCTGGAAGTCGAAATGGTTTGAACTTGAAATTGCCTGAGCTTGAAATTTGAATTTGCTGAAGTTAAATGTTAGAATCAAATCGGATTTAAAATTGTTGAAGCCTTCGAAGTTGCTGATTTATAATTTTCGAAGTGTTGATTTGAGATTGCTGAAACTTTTCGAAGTTGCTGATTTATAACTCTCGAAAAGCTGATTGGAAATTATTAAAACTTGCTGATTTGAACTTGATGATTTATAACTTCCAAGCTTGCTGATTTAAAATTGTTGAATTCTTCGAAGTTGCTGATGTATAACTTCCGAAGTTGTTGATTTAAACGTTGCTGAAACTTAACACATTTTTCGAGGTTGAGATTGTTGGGGTTAATTTCTTACAAAGAGATGAAAATTTCTTTTGGCTGCAAGTTGTTGAAGTTCGAAGTTTAAGTATGCCGAGGTTTGAAGTCAAAGTTTGATGCTGAAGATATTAACTTGCATTTATTTTTGCAGCCAACTCCATTCGCCATCCATCCCACGTGATCTTTATTTTAAAAGGTTGGAAGTGTAATGTTTGCTTCTTGTTTTGCAGATGGCTAATGGACGAAAAGCTGACGTTGCTGGAACTAGCAAAGTTGGAGCCAAGGCTGGGAACAACGAAGCTGTCAAAGAAAACGCCTCCAGGCAGGCGATCATCAAAAGTTTGAAGAAGTCCTTCATTCCGGAGTCAAAGATCGTATCGAAGTTTGGGAACTTGACAGACACCAACCTTGGGCCTTTCAATCTCGAGGCTTTCATGCGCAGAATGTATGGGAAAGGTGGCAATCTTCCGACAGAGGCATCGTGCAACATTGTCAAGAGTGGATTATATGCAGCAGTTGGGTTCCAACCAGCAGTTCGTTGTCTGGAGTTAATCTTGGAGTGCGCCAACTTTTACAACTCGGACGATCGAACTATCAGTTCTCCGGATGGTATGATATTGGCCAACTTTGCACCTAACGCAATTGGCGAGGCGTTTGGGATACTGGCTACAGATAATATGTTATATAAATCCAAGGAAAAAGCTGACAAGATGTACGCCACGTCCTTCGAAAAGTGTATGAAGAGGATCAATACCACTTGGATGCGAAAGCCAAAGCCTCCTGCTGCCAGGCAACCTAAGCAGATAATTTCAGAAGAGCTGAAGCAAGAGTATTGCGATATCATTATGTTGCTCAGTAGGGTTAATGGCAGCCCGCAGTCGTTTGTGTTCGAGCCATGGATGTTCTTCTACATTAGTGTGGTGCTCGAAGGGAAGGTGCGAGTAAATTGGGCACAGATGATAAGTGATAATATTGATGAACAGTTCCGGAATCTGAAGAGAACGAGAACATTTTATATGAGCTCGTATGTTATTTACATGCTTGCTCGAATGACAAAGTATAGAGGGTTGGCGTACCAAGAACCAATTGGCTATGGATATAATCAGTTCAAGATTCACGAATCCTGCAGACAGTTGCATCTTATGCACACAGGTGACTTCCAGAGAGTTAATGATGCTTTCACTATGTATATTACAAGGACCCTTCAGCAGAGATTACAACAGAGGATATCCGAGGAGGCACAGATGCTGATAGAAGAATATGGGTTTTGGTTCGTCCAATTCCCGAAGTTTACCTATTTGAGGCTGTTGGGGTACGACTCATACGTATACAAATTACCGAGGTACCCCACCAACAGAATGATACTGCTTGAGTTGTCTAGGCAATTGGTGGCCTACGATAAAATCATAAGAAGAAAGAAGGGAGGCTTGCATTTTCCCATTGTGTTGGGAAACTCACTTGAAGAATGCCCTACTCTACAGGCAGCCAAAGAGGCTGAAGATGAATTGAAGTTCTATAAGTTGACTCTTCATACCAGCCAACAGGATTTTGATCCTCGGGGTAAAATTGGAACAGTGCAAGGTGTAGAATACAGACACAAAGCTCATTTGGAGAATTTTTGGGCAAACGCTGGAGATAAGGCTGAGATTAGGAAAAGAATGTTTTCGAGGTTGCCACTCAAGTTGATCAAAGAATGTGAAGTGATCCAAGTGCCGGACCAAGTCGAAGAAGATACCAGGCTGATTCATCCGGATTATGAAGCAGTAAAGAACACACCAATTCCACCAGTAGATTGGGCTAAGCCAGAGATTGCAGATTTAGAGACTTTGTCTATTCCAATCTTGACTTTCACAAGGGCTTGGGTAGAAGAGCGTGTTCACAGATTAAGGAGGAGGTCAGTTGCCTTCACATACGACCTCATGGGAGATAAAAGGCCACCGGTGTTGGCGAAGAGAAAGAAACAAATTGCCCAACCTCCGGAGCCACAACCACCGCAAGAAGATCTTGTTCAACCGGAACCTCAGGGATCAGAGGACACATCGTCCACTCAATTGGTGACCCATTCCTCCAGTGTGCGCGAAGTTTCACTATTTGCGGATCAGAGGACTCGAGGGAATGAAGAGCCAGAGGTTGGGGAGGTTAACCAACCAATGCCGAGAGAGTTGGATACTCAAAGTGCTAATAAACACGATGAAGGGGAAGAGACAAAAACGGATACCCATTTTGATTTTGCCTTCGAAGAGGAAGACGTTGGAGCTCGTGGAGAGAGCGATCAAGACATTGAAATAATTGAGCCTCAGCAGAATGTTGCTCGGGAGGAGGTCCGTGAAGTGGAGGCAACTGAAGAGCAGCCCCTCATTATTTATGACATTCAGCGCAATTGGCTCTCACAGGCAATCAGGAGAGATCAGGACGATGATGCTGATCTGGCAGTTGAGATGGAGGAGCTTCTAAACAGAACGAGTAAATCGCCGAAAAGGAAGAGGGCAAGGAAGTATACAAGGATGGAGACTAATGAGGCCGGTTCATGCAGCCTCCATATTGCTGTTCCACGAGAAGATTATGATTTAAGTGATGCAATGCCGGAAAATTACACGGTCACCACAATTGAGTTGGGACGTCCCTCCGGAGCGCAAGTGGTCGAGGAAGCTGAAAGCTCATTCCAAGCATTGAAGGACAAGCTGGTGAAGAAGGAAGGGAAGTACAAAAGATTGAAAAGGGAGCACAAGGCATTGATCGAGTATGTGCAACATCTGGCACATCCAGTTGCTCAGGAGAATCCAGTAGTTGAGCTTCCACCTGAGCTGCCACAAGAGCCAATCAATGGACTTGAAAAGCTGAAGAGAGCTATATGAGAGGGAGACAAGTGGATAAATGGCGTCCGCGCTGAAGCAGAGAAGTTCATGACTGACCTTGTCTCATCATTTCAGAGTGCATCTAGTATCCTCTCACGCCTAAGTGATGTCGAACAAGCTTGGGGAGACACCCATATTTTTCAGGATAAAACCATCCCTCACCTTGCTGTTTTAATGCGTGTGCCCACGCAAACTTTGGTGAATGAAGGAGTGATCCAAGCAGGTGACAGGTATGATTTTCGTGGGTGGCATTCGGTGGCATTCACCGGAAAGAATTTCTTCGACACGGCAGCTGTAGAGTCCACCAGGATCAAGAAGGCAATGAGGAATATTCACGAGGGTATCCTCAATACGTTGGAGGCATTGTTCGCCAAGAGGATGGCTCCTGAGGAGGTCGAAATTGACGGATTAAAGGCAAGGTTGCAACCTTTCTTCTCCGAGATGAAGAGGTTCTCTCAGCTGGACTTTGAGAACATGGCGGCATTTTCAGCGATTATTCAGAGTACACAAGACTCTATTGAGGCTTGGGGAAAGTCTTGTGAAAAGCATGAACAAATGGTGGCCATCCTGGAATATCAGTTAAATCTTACTCCATCAATTTATGAGGAGGTTGATGAGGTGCTGGCACGATTCGTAGCGTACGCGGTCAGAGAGAAGAACAAGGGAATCCGAGTCATGGACGAGAATCTTCTAGAAGGGTAGTGGACATTAATTGCTCATGGTGGTCAAGAAGGAATCTGCTATTTTTGGGAGCATTTATGACACCACTCCTCCACCTTCTGGCGGTTTTTAGGGCAAAACTTGTCTAGCGCTGAGGTGGCTCGATCTGAGCCCTCCATTGTAATTCGATCTGGACCATCCATTAAGACTGGCTAGCTATATAAGGGGGAGTCCCCCTCATTTGTAATCTAATAGTTAGAATCAGAGAAGTAGTCAGCATAGTGGATTTTGAAGCAGAATAGAGAGTAGATACTTTTGAGTTAGAGTAGTTTTCATTGCATTGTTGAAGAAGAAGGGGAATTCTCCCTTTGAGAATTTTGTAAGAGATTGTCACAAAGGCTAATCATAATAAAGCATTTCATTGATGGTGAATTCAAACTTTGTTGTGAGTAGTTCGTGAGGTTTCTACTTCCTTTGACTTCAACTAGGGCTTAATTTCATGCTAATAGTTAGATGTGGATGCTTATGTTTGATGTAAGTGAGCTTCTTTGATCCATACCACTAACGATCTTACTGATGGTAAGCTTGTCTTGCGTGGTCAACTGGAACACTTTATACTTAACTTCGATCAGGATTCATGTGTAGTTATGCATCGTTGTGATGGTAGTTGCATTATTGAATTGTGATTTGAACATCTTTCTTATCCTTTGAAGATTGCACTTACTTTGTCGAGGCTGTCCAATAGGAGGCTAGGCAACGTTTGTTTGAAGTTCATTGAAATTGAGCATAACACCCTTTGCATTTAGGTTAGAATTTAGAATTTAGAATTTAGAAATCTCTGCAGCCATTCAAATTCCGCACACTTTTGGTTAGTTTTAGGAAACTTGCACTTCAAAGCCAAATCATTCACACAAAATCCCTTTCAAAGCATATATTTGTTGTTACTACACGTATTCTGAACAATTGCGTAAGTCCCCTCGTAAGAACACAGTAAATACACATCAACCAAACCGGGTCTATTCACATTAAAAGAACCTTGGAGTTGAAAGCGTGATCTCACTCGCAATCTTAGCACGCTTAATACTTTGTTCAAGAGAGAATAGGGTATCCATTGGGAAACTTTGTTCTCAAGCACTGGTGCTGTCAATAAAACCACGCCAACACTCGCGATGTTGACGATCAGTCGTTGTGCACTAAAGAGTTTATTGCTGAGTGTATCTAGTTTATCCACCGAAAGTTTCAAAGGTCCGCGTGAAGATTTAATCATGTTATGAACAGTTGTGTTCTGACAATTTTTCTGTGACTTCAATTAGTGTTCATGATTGAAGTTGATGTGATTCTAGTAATTTCAGTTGTTGTGGATGCTTCTCTGATGATTCTTGATGTGTGTGGATGGTTCTAGATCATGCTCTATCTTTGTTGCACGTCTGCATTGATCGATGTGGTTGTGGTCAGTGATTTCTCTATTGTGTGTTCGGGTTTTTATGTTCTTGGCCGACATGGTGGTTGCAACGTATTGTGGATCCTTGTAGATTAAAATTTGAATGTTTGGCGCGCTCAAGGATATTGTTTTAAGTCTTCATTATGTTGTGGCCTACGGTGTTTGATTCGCATTAAAAATTTACCTGTAAATTTGGGCCGACATTGTGTATATGTTTTATATTTTATTTTGGCCGACAAAGTTGTTGATGTAATTCCATGTTGAGGATATATAAGAGCGGTTGTTTGTGCGAAGTTATGTAAGGGAAGGAGTGACAAAGAAAGAGCAAGTGTGCGAATAGTGACCGAATCATTCAATTGCAAAGCAGAGTGTGAAGAGGTTTGAGTGAAGTGTGAAGGAGAGTTTTTGTGCTTAACTAGAACTATAATCAGGCTTTTGTAGAAGCTATTTTCTCAGTTCATACCCTGCAGATCTAATTTGTATTGCTATAAGACAATGTGTCTTCTCTGGACAGTGAGCCCTCTTGTATTTGAGCAGTGAGCTTTAGGCAGTGTGCTTGAATGCATGTGCATTCCCATTATTCTTCATTATAATTTTAAGAGGGTATAATATTGTGGACTAACATCCACCGTGGTTTTTCCATTCACAGGGTTTCCACATAAAAAATCTTAGTGTTCTATGTGTTTCTGATGTGCTGATTGTTTGTGGTTTATTCTTCATTCATCAGATATGAGATTAAGTTAAGTTTGAAAAGTTTAAATATTCTGAGACAATTGATTCACCTCCCCCCTCTCAGTTGTTTGTCCTTGTTTTTCCAACAATTGGTATCAGAGCAGGTTCCTCTAAAGAAGATTAAAAGCTTGAGGTGATCCAAGATGGCATCATACAAGAAGGACAGTCCTAGATTCAATGGAACAAACTACTCTTTGTGGAAAGCTAGAATGGAGTCTCATTTGAGGTGTATTGGCGAACCCTTCTGGAAGATTACAAAGAAAAAATATGTTATTCCACATTAATGGTCCTTCCACTCCTGATGAGATTAAAGAGGCTGAGATTAACATCAGAGCTATTGAAGCTTTGTTGAGTGCTCTGACGGATTCGGAAATGACAAATGTGATGGATCTGAAGATAGCTCATGAGATCTGGAAGAAGCTGGAGACTTTGTATGAAGGAGATTCACTTGTGAAGGTTGCTAAGCTACAGAGTTTGAAAGGCAAGTATGAAACTTTGAAGATGGGTGAAGATGAAAATATTTCTTTTATGCAAAGAGTAAATGAACTTGTGATGGGTATTAGATGTGTCAGTGGTACCCTGGATGAACAATAAATTGTAGCTAAAGTGCTCAGATCATTGCCCTCTTTACAAATCAAAGGCTCATGCTATTGAAGATCTTAGAACAGTAACAAATGTGACAAGAGATATGTTGATTGCAAAACTTGATGCTTTTGAGTTGAGTGAATTTGGTGATCTACCCCAAGACCGGACTCCATTGCTGCCTCCGTATTGTCAAGCAAAAGATATGATCCAAGAGAGAGTAGAAGACATTTAAGTATGAGGAAGAGATGAAACAACTTGAAGATGAAGAAAGAGAAGGATTGAAGCTAATCGATTGTGAAGAAAGAAGGCAAAGGACAAGGTAAGTATAAAGGAAATTTTCCTATTAAATGTTTCTCTTGTAGTAAAATAGATCATTTTGCTTCAAGATGTCCTGAAAAAGTTCCTAGGTCTAAGCCTAACAAACCTATATTTCAAAAGAAATGTTATTATGCTGAAGAAGGTGTGACTGATGAAGAATCTGATAAAGAAAATGGAAATGAATATGAATGGGTTTTCATTGCTATCAAGGAAAATGGTTTGCGGCTACGCAAAGTTGAAAGCTCTTGTAGCCCAAATTCGCAATATTGATGATTCACATCACCGCGACAAAAAGAAAATTTGTAAGTCTAGAAAAATATGATGGTGGGGTTGTAAGATTCAGAGATAACAATGTTGGTGTGATTCATGGTAGAGGATCTATTTGCCTTGGTGGTAAACATAACACCGATGATGTCCTTTATGTTGAAGGCTTAAAGCATAACCTATTGAGTGTTAGACAGATGGTGGACAAGATGGAAGATGTAGGATACTTGTAAGCTCTAGAAATGTAATTGCTTCAAGTACAAAGACAAGAGGTAATATTTTTCACCTAAGTGCTGCTAATGAAAATTGTTTAATTGCTCAAGTAGATGAAATTTGGTTATGGCATAGGAGGCTATGTCATGTGAATTTTCATAACATTGTCAAGGTAAGCTCCACTCAAGCAGTAAGAGATCTACCTAAGCTAGTGAAGCCTACTAACACAATATGCAAGGAATGCCAGATGGGAAAATAGACTAGAGTTTCTTTTCGGAGCAAACAACATCATTCTAATGGAGTACTGGAGTTCGTGCATACTGATCTGTGCAGTCCCTCCAGAATCAAAAGTCTACAAGGAGAAAGGTACTTTATGCTGCTTATTGATGATTACTCTAGGATGATATGGGTTGCTTTCTTATGAGAAAAATGTGAAGCATTAGAGAAGTTCAAAAGTTTCAAAGCTATGGCAGAGAATGAGACAGGTCTAAAGATCAAATGCCTAAGGTCAGACAGAGGTGGTGAGTTCACCTCCCGGGAGTTCAATTCTTTCTATGAAGAGCATGGAATCGAAAGATAGTTATCTGCTCCCCAAACCCCTCAACAGAATGGAGTTGTAGAAAGAAGAACAAAACAATTTTGGATACTGCTAGAACAATGATGTTGGAAGGAAATGTGCCTCACATCTATTGGACAGAAGCTGTAAGCACTGCTATGTACACTCTGAACCGGGTAAATGTCAATGGTATTTCCGGTAAGACTCCTTTTGAGTTGTGGTTTGGTTATAAGCCTACTGTTAAATATTTCAAGATCCTTCGAAGCAAGTGTTATATTAAGAGAGATGAGGACATAGGCAAGTTTGATGCAATGAGCGATGAAGGAATCTTTCTAAGTTACTCTACTAAAAGCAAGGCTTACCGGTGCTATAATAGAAGATTGAGAAAAATGGTTGAAAGTGCAAATGTCAGAGTTGATGAGGACTCTGCTAGATCATTCAGATACTGTGGATATGATTCAGATGACCAGCAAGATAGTACAAACAAAGGGAAGAATGCTCAGACATAGAATCAAGTTCATATTGTTCCAATAAATCAAGAAAGTTAGGAAGGAGAGACAAGTGGAAGTGCAGAAGAAATAACAAAAGAACCAAAAGTGCGAGAGAATCCTAAAATTCTGAGGTATGTAAAGCTAAATCATTCTAAAGATCAAATTATAGGAGATAAGAATAAAGGTGTACAAACTAGAAGGATTGCGGCAGAGTATTGTCCTCATCAAGATTGAGCCTAACAATGTCAATGAAGCTTGTAATGATGAACACTGGATGGAAGCTATGAAGGAAGAACTGATGCAAATTGAAAAGAATGATACATGGATTCTTGTTCCCAGACCTATTAAAGATAAAAAATTGATTGGTACTAAATGGGTCTTTGAGAATAAAATTTGAATGAACAAGGTAGAAGTGGTTGAATAAAAGCAAGACCCGGTATGTAGAAAGAATTATTCACAAATGGAAGGTGACGAGTTTTGAAGAAAACCTTTGCCTGTTACCCGGAAATTGAATTTGTAAAATTTGTTGGCGTTTAAATTCGCACCTCTGGAATGCGGATTTGAAAACGGACAACCATGCACAGATAAACTGCTCTTCAAATTAGGAGGGGAAGCTCCCTCTTGCTGATGGTGTTTCAAAGAAAGTAAACTAAAACTAAGTTAACTATCTTTTTTTGATCAGCTAGAGCACAAGGTTTGTAAAACACAAACGCCGCAGCTGAGATTTTCTGATTTAAGAACTTCAACTACGACTAACTTAAACTAAAGACGTTTCTAACTTCTCAAGTAATAGCAGAGCAAGAGAAGTTAGAAATGAACAAGGTAGATTTTCTGACAAAATACTTCAATAATCCCTCTCTCAACAAACACCTACACACTTCACTGTAAGTTGGAATCAAGATCATAAAAGTAAAACACAAATAACGGAAGTTTGAGATTTTATATCAAGGCAAAGGAGGTTCATGATTTTATTACTCGAACTTTTGGAACAAAACTCACTTCTAACATGCCTGGAATAAGAAATTGCAGCTAAAGAGGCTTGCAATCTTATTCTTACACAATAGAAACAACAATCACACTAACTCCTTGTTGGCTAAA
>VDFB02180874.1:34151-55760 GCA_007258455.2 Sequoia sempervirens | reverse complement strand
TTTTTTGAAATGATGAAACCTTTTTATGTCAAGATAAATCACACACGCACTACTTGTTGTTGTAAACTGCATATTGAATTCTCTAACCATTTTGATGTTTATCGTTCTATATGTTTAGATTTGCACACTAACGATGTTTTGCAGGATTGTGGCATAGAAGCCCCACCAAATCTTCAAGAAAGTTCTTATCAAAAATTTTATGTGAAATAGAGGATGCCCAAATATTCTATAGGACAGCATGCTTGGATGGTTCATGCGAGCATTGCAAGGCTTGCAACAAATGCTAGTGGCGTCAAATATGGCGGAAACACATATGAGGTGGGAAAAAACCAGTAGAGTTTAGGAAGTATAAAATAGTGGCATATGCTACAAAAGATGGGTCTGAAGCAAAAAGGTGTGAGTTGGTTATTCAGAAGATTCTAGTGTATTAGTTCATGTCCATGTTTCGTGAGAATCTAGTGTATGTGTATGCAAGGCATACCCATAGATCCTGATGGCTAGACACACAATTCAAGCTATGCAAGGACACCTTTCCACTTGGTAGCATAGTATCAGTGGTTGACTTTGTAGAGAATTACACTCTGCTGTACCAATGAGGTGCGGCCACGCGATTACAAGTCCATTAATGTTTCGATATTTGTGCACATAGCATTCATACATGCAACTGATAGTACAAAGGACGAAAGGAAGGTATTGAGGGAGTATCACTTTTATATTAGTGATGATCACACACATTCTCTAGAGTTCGTGCAAGGTTGCTTCCAGATGTTCTACAACCATTTGGCTCAGAGGGGCATATCATACGGTCGGCATATAATATGGTTAGACAACTGTGCAACACAGTTCAAGAACGTGCGCATGTTCTATTGGTTGTGCAGGATGCATCTCACTACACGTGTTCAACATATGTGGAAATTTTGTGAAGCTGGACATGGAAAGGGGGAGCATGATGGTGCAGGAGCATGCGTGAAAAGAGCATTAGCACAAGAAGAGTTAAAGTATCAAGACAATGCACAGTTGACAGATGCAAGATCAATCGTCCAGTGGTGTAATTCTTCGATGGGTCTAGGTAATGAAGGTACGTCTTCAGTTCATAGATTTTTTTGGTTGATGGATGATACTAACATTGCACGATATGAGGATTGTTGTACACTAATAGGATCGAGTGATTTGTACTCTTTCCTTAGCTCAAATGCAGGTTCATGGAGTATCGATACACGTAAGATGGCATGCTTTTGTTCTTCATGTACAATGCAAGCCTAGAATGATTGTGAGTCAAGGGAGTGGGTTGACAAATGGTTGACAAGTTATCTTATCCCACTTCACATGTATTGCCCTCCAATGGCATTGCAACTAACACAGATGGAATCGTCGGTCGACTTTGACCATGTATCAGATCTAGTTCAACCAGGTAATATATATACTTGCTTAGTATTTGAAATTCCATATTGTTATCTTACTTTGTACTATATTCATAATGTTGACTAATTTCAATAGATATGTCACACATATAAATGTAGGGCATGTTTATGCAGTTATTGCAGATGAAGACAATGAAGAAGGTACAGACTATTACTTGTGTCATTGTGTTGAGGTAAAAAAGAAATTGGAAGCCCCAATTGTAGATGGAGAAAACATTAAATACCCTATAGGATCAGTTGTTCTTACTGGAACGTGGCTCAGAAGGTACCCATATAAGAGTGTTAAACATTGGTTGTTTGAGGAATTTTACATGCACCGTAAGATTCTTCATTACTCAAACCTTGTCGTGGCATCCAATGTTTGTTTGACCAAATATAAGGGTAGACCTTTGAACAAGACCTTGTGGAAGGTCCATGAGTCTGACCATGAGGCAATACTTGACACAATAAAGAGTAGAGCATACCCAGATGGTTCATTGGATTAATTTGTAAGTATATGCACAACGGTTCTTATTAATTTGTAAGTATATGCACAACTGTTCATATTAATTTATACTTGATGGTAAAATTTGTTAGTAAGTCTCATTTTCTTATGTTAATAAATGCATATTTAATGTCTTCCCATTCTTGTAGTTTCGAAGGCGTCTAGCATTATGCTTTGATGGATGTTTATACCCTGCTCCAAAGCTCCCATTTTGGCATAGGTTATGGAATTTGGCTTCACACCTACTAATTACATTTGCTTGAAAGTTTCTAAAGCCTTTTCAGCAAATCCATTTTGTGTATATCCTGCAATCATCGTATTCGATGAGATGGCATCTCTTTCAGGAATTTTGTCAAACAGTTCACAAGCCTTGTCTATGCTTCCACATTTTGCATACATGTCTACTAGGGCAGTTGCAACTACAACATCTAACAAAATTCCTCTATTATTTATTCTTTGATTGATGTTCATACCTATTCCAAAGCCCCCATTTTGGTACAAGTAGGAAAGATGTTGGCAAAGGTTGTGGAATTTGGATTTATACCTACCAATTGCATTTGCTTGAAACTTTCTAAAGCATTTTCAACAAATCCATTTTGTGCATATCTAGCAATAATTGCAGTCAATGAGATGACATCTCTTTGAGGCATTCTGTCAAAAACTTCGCATGCTTTCTCTATGCTTCCACATTTTTCATACATGTCTACCAAATCATTAGTCATGAATTAGGATGAGTCTTTTAGATTACCTGAGTCAATAGTGTGAAAATTGCAATCTTGCACAAATGTTGCTCTTCTAGCCTATGAAGGAAAAACAACTCAAATATGTATATGAACATGCAATATTGATGTCTTGATGATGTAATAAGGATTTTTTAGGGCCATTTGAATGGATTTTTGGGTCTTAGATGATAGGAGTCAAAATTGCTTCAAAAATGCAATGTTGTCATAGCGTAATTTATGTAAACTCATCATTTAAGTTGTAAATCCCTTAACCAATGGCTCCCTCTTTTAGAAAATTATTGAGGGTCATTGCAAATGATGTGTAAAGGTTTATAAGTCCTCCTTTTGGTTAGGTCAGAAGGTTGATTGAAAGTTTGAAGCATTTGAATATTAAAAAAACTCTATTTTTCTTGATTTTCCAACAGTTTTGACTATTCCTTCAATTGGTACGACCTGCAGCAGCATTGTAAAGACCTATAATGAATATGATTTGATAGAGGGTAGAGAATAATTTCTTTTGGTGGTGATTTGAATTCATTTCATTAAGTATTAAGGAATTTACTTCAATTTTAGTGAAAGAGGATCTGAAACCCTACCAAACAAGGGTTTGGTCACCAAAATGGTCATAATTCCCATTTCCACCGTGGGAAAAATGTAAAACTTGGTAGAATGTTAGGTTTATGGCCCTTCTTCATGTTCAAATTTTTTTCAGAGTGAAAGATGGATGTTTGCAAAAGTTATTTGATTCCCTAGGTCAGTTTTTCCCTTGTAAATGCATGAAAATGGTCTTTAAAATGCACTTTTCATAATTTTTTGAGTATTTGTGCAATACTAATGAATGAAAAGCATGGAACAGGTCTTGGGGAACCTGTTAGAATATTTTAAAGGAGTTATGGGTGTTTGGGTGTGCCTTGAAAGGTTGAACACTTCCTTATGTAGGCCTAGTTAAGCCTCGTTTATGGCTTGTAAGTCAACCTTTTGATACATTTATGGTGGGTGTTTGATCCTATGCTTTTGGGAACTTGTGGAGGATATTTTTAGGAGTCTAAAAGAATGTTTCATTTTCTGGTTAATCCTTTAATCAGTTTTTATTTTGACAAAACACACCTAATTCAATCATTAGTTTGGTGAGTCTTTTGGAAAAGTTGTTAGAAAAGTCAAAAAAACCACAGTTGGAGGCTTAGTTGGTTGGAAGCCTAGTCAAGGTGGAAAAGTGGGTTTTTTTTTTGGGTCAGAGGTTTGGGGCTTTGAAAAAATTCAAGACAAGTTTTTTTGTGTCCCTTAAGGGCATTCCAAAGGTTTGGGTCCATAGGATAAAAATTGGAGTCATAAGTGAACTTTGAGGCTTCTTTCCTTAACGTTGTTTAGAACATGGTTGAGATTACTTCATTGAAAAAACCTTCAAGCCTTTGAGTTTTGTTTTGAGTCCCATATCCTCTACATCATAGTGGTATCAGAGTAGTAAGTAGGTCCTTTAGGGATTGAAGAATCAGCAATGGCCACAAACCAGGGGTACCTAAATTTGAGAAGGGTCCTATAGGTTAAGGTGGAAAGCCAAAACACCAAGGAGGTCTTGCAAGCAAGACCTAGAGCAGGAATCTGTGATTGATTCCTCCAACCCCCTCCCTATCAGAAACACAAGAATACCACTTTCTTTAACTAATCTCCTCCCTTCTTCCAAAGTGATTCTATAAGCATGAAAATCTATTTATTAGATAACTTGTTGAGTGACCTCTTCATACGTAGATGGGTCAACTCCTTTTCATTATCCAATTTTTCATTAAGTTCATTTTTCTTCACTTTGATGATGAAGTCTCTAAAGTCATTTGTAGTAACAAAGGTATCATCATCCATGAACTAGCTACAAGCTAATACTTTGACATCATTGGGAACAGAGTTCTCATCATAAAAATAAAATGCTAGCCTATTTTTAGGAATTTTTTCATCACCTTGATTGATTTGGGGAGAAGGGAAGTGTTAGTTCACTTCCTCATCTCTAGGAACATTCTTCATAGTCTCCTCTTGCACACTCTCCCTTTCTTTTGGATTCTTTGAATAATCAACCAAGGGTGCATCAAGAGTTTTCATTGATTGGTTGTGAGCAACTTGTGCTGATGATTCTGTTGACAAGGCTTGTTGTTGAACAAGTTAGCCCACTTCCATCCCTTTTTCTCTTGCTCTGCCAACTTCATCATGCTGGAAAAATTCCCATCTACCATGGCAACAAACATCTTCTCCATCATTTCCATGGGACTTGTGTACTTTTCAAAGGAATAACATAAGCATGATTATTTTTATCCTCTTCTATTTTGTTTGGACCATGAACATCCATTTCCTTTTCCTTTCTCTGACCTCCTTATTAGTTTTGAGGTTCCTTATCACATCATTAGAAGCATGGAAATGATGGTAGATATGAGATCTACCCCTCTCTACCCTCATTTTACTGATATACCCTTTAGGATCACAACTCATGGCAATGTCTACTTTCATTCCATAAATAGCCTTGATCAATAGCTATGCAGGCTAGGATCAATAGCCTTGAGAGAAATAGGCGAGGAGAACAAGGAGAACAAGAAGACAATGATGAAGAAGAAGAGCATGTGTAGGTAACTCAAAGACAACCAGCAGATGAGATAGAAGACTTTGAGGAAAGGAAGTTTATAATATTGTTGAAAGCAGCACAAGGTCATGGAGGAAAGAGTCACATAGAGTTGCCTATCTATCAGGGGAAGATGGATAGTGAAGAGGTGTTAGGATGGCTTGATGCCTTAGAAAACTATTTTGAGTTTGAAGAGATGGAAGAAGAGAGGAAGGTTAAGTTTGCTAAGACAAAGTTGAGAGGTATAGCACTGACATGGTGGACTAGTTAAACTCAAAATGATAGGATGGCTAGAGGGTTGGCAAAAGTTTCTATATGGGAAAGGATGAAGAGTTTGGTCAAGGAACAATTTTTACCATTGGATATTTGACCCATTTCATGAAATAATGTTGTTGTGACTTGTGAAATGGATCAATCCTTACATGTATAATAGAGATCTAACAAAATAATGTGCAGGAAGGAGGAATGATAGGGTGTACACTAAGATTTCACATTGAAAACTACATGAAAATGATGCCTAAAGTGTAGCATTAGGAGATCTGCCTTAATGAAGGGAATTTTTTTGAGTTGAAGGTGTTTAAGAATGATGATTTAATGGTGAAAAGTCAAAGAGAAGATTCTAAAAGTGTGTGGAAGTCAATTTTTCAAGAGGCCCTAGTTTTTGGAACAATTTCGTTAGGGTTTTGTGTTTGAGCATGTTGAGGGTGTCATAGGAGATTAAAACTTGGAAGATACTTGGTTTGGGAACAATTTAAGATACTGTAGAAAGTTTCATGGTTAGGTGATAAGTTTTGAATAGGGTTGCTTTGGAAAAGGGGGCTATTCAGGCCTAGTTTTGGTGGGACAACAGATTTTTGAAAGGTAGGACAGTCTAAATAAAATCCACCCACAAGCCTATACTAGGCTCAAACTAATGAATTTAGGAAACTATGATATGACTCTACAAGACCACAAAGTCTCACCTTTTGACAGTGGATGGAAGAACAACCATGGACCAATGTATCACTGTCCCCAAGAGGCTTAATTTGTTGATCACACGAGGATTTTGATTACCTAGGCTCACCCCTTCACACCAAGGCCCTGATTCAGATTCGTATAGACTACCTACAACCATTTCCATCACTCCTAAGTGCCTCTTTAAGAAAAATCAACACAAAACAAGCAAAACTCACTGCATGTTTGGGGTTCTGTAGAAGCAAAGAAGTTGGGACAGTAGGCATGTGTTCCAAAACAAGTGTATCTAAAATCGATATATGTTTTTAATGCCCAAATTGGATACCCTAAAATGTATTTATCCTATAAAGATTCATTTTGGTTTGCATGTTACACCCGATTTAGTGTTTTAGCACTTACAACCAAATTTGGTCGTCTAGTGCAAGCATTTTTCATTCTGCAACTCGTGCAACCAAATGGACTGTTCCAACATGCTCAAATAGGCATGTTTAGGCTAGGCATGGTCCTCTTTTGCACCCAAACATGCAGAATCACTCCGAGCTACGTTTAACCGGATCGATCCCTTAAGGGTCCAAAGGGCAAAATGGTTGCAAACTTCAACATGAGGTTACTCAGACACCGTGATGCTTAGAAACTTCTTGTCTGATCCTATGGGATCAAATTGGGCCCCTCCAAAATAACCTATCTCGATTTTTGTTATCTCAGAGTGGTTTTTCTGTGGTATTCAGTTTTCAGTTGATGGAAAAAGTGTCAGATGGAAGCAATGAAAAGTTGCAAGGTGGTGCAATTTTCGTTCTGCAACTCGTGTGACCAAATGGACTGTTCCAATGTGTTCAAATAGGAATTTTTACGCTAGGAATGGTCCTCTTTCACACCCAAACATGCGGAATCACTCCGAGCTACGTTCAACCAGATCGATCCCTTAAGGGTCCAAAGGGCAAAATGGCTACAAACTTTAGCACGAGGTTACTTGGACACCGTGACACTTTAGAAACTTCTTTTGTCTTAACTTTTTGGGGATCACATTGGGCCCCTCTACACAACCTCTCCTTGCTATCTTGGAGTGGTTTTCCTGGTGTCTAGTTTCTTGATGGAAAAGTGTCAATGAAAGCGCTGAAAAGTTGCAAGGTGGTGCAATTTTCATTCTACAACTCGTGTGTAATCAAATGGACTATTCCAACACATTCAAATAGGAATTTTATGCTAATAATGGTCCCTTCTTCACACCCAACGCTGAATCTCTTCGAAGCTAATGCTCAACCGCATTGATCCCCATGGGTCCAAAGGGAAAAATACGCAAACTTCAGCATGAGGTTACTTGGACAATCGCGGATTCTTAGAAACTTCTTGTCTAATCCTATGGGATCATATTTGGCACCTCTACAAAAACCTCTCTCGGTTTTGGCTATCTTAAAGTGGTTTTCCCATGGCAGCAAATTTTCTCTTGATGGAAAAAAGTGTCACCAGCGTGAGAAAGTTGCAAGGTGGTGCACTTATCATTCCGGCAACTCGCGGCGACCAAATGGACTATTCCAATACATTCAGCCAGGGCATGTTTACACTAGAATGGTCCTCTTCTTTGTACTAAACATGAATCACTCGAAGCTACGTTGAACCGGATCGATCCCTTAAGGGTCCAAAGGGTAAAATGGCTGCAAACCTCAACATGAGGTTACTCAAACACCGTGATGCTTAGAAACTTCTCATCTGATCCTATGGGATTGTGTTGGGCCCCTCTACAATAACCTCTCTCGGTTTTGGTTATCTCAAAGTGGTTTTTCTGTGGTATCCAGTTTTCAGTTGATGGAAAAGGTGTCAAATGGAAGCAGTGGAAATTTGCAAGGTGGTGTAATTTTTGTTCTACAATGCGTGCGACCAAATGGACTATTCCAATGCATTCAAATAGGCATGTTTACACTAGGCATGGTCCTCTTTTGCACCCAAACATGCAGAATCACTCTGAGCTACGTTCAACCGGATCGATCCCTTAAGGGTCCAAAGGGAAAAATGGCTGCAAACTTCAGCATGAGGTTACTCGGACACCGTGATGCTTAGAAACTTCTCGTCTAATCCTATGGAATCATGTTGGTCCCCTCTACAATAACATCTCTCGGTTTTTGTTATCTTAGAGTGGTTTTACCGTGGTGTTCAGTTTTATGTTGATGGAAAATGTGTCAAATGGAAGTAGTGGAAAGTTGCAAGGTGGTGCAATTTTTGTTCTGCAACTCATGTGACCAAATAGACTGTTCGAACATGTTCAAATAGGCATGTTTACACTAGGAATGGTCCTCTTCTTCACCCAAACACGCAGAATCGCTCTGAGCTACATTCAACCAGATTGATCCCTTAAGGGTTTGAGTGTAGTATGTTGAAATAGGCCATTTATCCTATTGTTCAAGCTGTGTCTCAGTGATATGGGCCTGATGTAACTTGAATTGTGGTAGTTTGAATGGGCTTGTTGAGTGGTTTGGCAATCTTTGTATTGCATCAGCTTGTTGCTTACTATTATGCTTTGATATATTTTTTCCAAGCATCCATAGCTTGTTCGAAAGCACCTGTTTTAGGCTTTTAGCCATAGTAGCAAGGCAATGAACTGTTTGATAAAATGCTTTGATAGACATGTATGAAAATTGTGTTAGCATAGACAAGGCAGTGAACTCTTTGAAAAAATGCCTCAAAGAAATGTGGTTTCATGGTGATGGAACGACATGACGAATGCCATGACAAGAAAATTGCTATGGATTGTCATGGCATTCCATCACCATTGAGACCACATTTCTTTGAGGCTTTTTTTCAAACATTTTGTTTCCTTTTCTATGCTATTGCTTACTAGTATGCTTTGACATATTTTTTCCAAGCATCCATGTAGCTTTTTTGGAAGCACCTATTTTAGGCTTTCAACCATAGCAACAAGGAAGAGAACTATTTGATATTCCACCACCATGAGAACACATTTCTTTGACGCATTTTTTTCAAATAGTTCATTCCCTTGTCTATGCTATTGCTTACTATTATGCTTTGATAGATTTTTTCTAAGCATCCATAGCTTGTTCGAAAGCACCTATTTTAGGCTTTTAGCCATAGCAAAGAAGGGCAATGAACCTTTCTGATAAAATGCTTTGATAGACATGTATGAAAAATGTTAGCATAGACAAGGCAAAGGAACACTTTGGGATTACTAAAGAAATGAGTAGTTCCATGGTGATGGAATGCCATGACAATCAAATATTTTTGATTTTCATGGCATTCATCGTGTCATGAGACCTCATTTCTTTGAGGCATTTTTTGAAAGAGTTCACTACCTTGTCTATGATATTGCTTACTATTATGCTTTTGATAGATTTTTCCAAGCATGCATAGCTTGTCTGAAAAGAATTTCTTTTAGGCTTTCTTACAGCAACAAGGCAACACTTGAACTATTTGACAAAATGCTTTGGTAGACATGTATCGCAAAATGTGGTAGTATAGACAAGGGTAGTGAACCGCTTGGAGAAAATGCCTCAAAGAAATGTGGTCTCATAGAATTCCATGACAAGCTAATGCAATTGGCAACTGCTTGAAGTTATTAGTTATGCAATGTGAAGTAATTGCATAACTACTTAGGTTGACTTTGTAATAAACTATATTGTAATTGAAATTTTTTCATCTATGACCATCTAGTTATTAGCTATGCAATGTGAAGTAATGCTTTGAGTTTGAAATATGTGCAATGCAATGCAATCAACATTGCGAATATAAACTACAAAATTATAAATTAAAGTTCAAAACATAAAAATTCTGCGTTTACAATCAGCCATTATTGATCATTGATCATTCAAAAGTGTAAACATTTTTCTCGCGTCAAGGAAAATAAAACAGCTGGTTCCAAAAATGAGGAATTTGTTCTCTCGCACTAAAATGAGAAATATTCACAATATGTGCTAGAAGGAATAAGTCCATAAGATCGAGTATGCAAGAACCGAGAATTGCAAAATTGGCTTACGTTTGACTTCCAAACATAAATTTTCACACTTTTTGATGTTCCAACGTAAGTCAAAAAGTATATGTGCGTAAGTTGTAAAGTATACACTTGAATACATGTAACTCATATCTATTGAACCATGAATTTATAATGCAAATATGGACACCATCAATAAAAAAGATTTGTATTAATCAAATAGCCATGTATGCATGTACATCAATATATGTCAATATAAATATAAAATATAGTTACAAAAAATCCATATAGGCTTACGAGAATGCCATATAGGCATATAATGTCAAATATATCGAATACAAAATATGTAGAAAATTCCCATGTAGGCATACAACAAAGGGCTCTACATTAAAAATTCATTCTCTCCATGCTCTGGTTCAAATACAATTTTATTTCCCTTTCTTGTGTGACCCGATGGCAATAAATCTATCACCCATTTCTGTTGAGGAGTGCTCCTGCTGCTACTCCTAGTGTTTAGCTCATGGTCAAGTTTCAACTGTTACAATAAGAAGTAAAGACATTAATATATAGAAATTACATTATAAAAATTAATATATTTAACAAAATTTAATCACTTATAGCCATCTGATGATCACTCTCCTCGATGGAAATATTTGCACACTGATGCTCAGGTGTGCTCAAGCCCTATATAAACTGTCCAAATAGGAATTAAACTATGAATCAATAATGGTTTGATTTTTCACTAGAACTAGTTCATCTATAACAATGAATGTAAATTGAAATTTATTAATTTGCCTCATACCTCCCCTATCAAAGCCATCAAGGATTGTATTGTAGTAGAAACACCGATATCCATTGCTCTTGTTACGTTTGGCGGTGTTTCTCTCACCAACATCTGAAAATAAAACAACAAATTATTCAATCACAAAATAGTTATCAAATTTGAAGTAATGCTTTGAGTTTGAATGATGTGTAATGCAATGTAACCAATAATATGATTATCAATTTTTAAAAGAGCAATAACCTGGAACAATCACATTGAAAAAGAAAAGACCCTTTAGGACAAATTTGAAGTGAAAAAGCGTCAAAACACAATGTAAAATATGACAACCAATATGAGAAGAAGAGATGATCTAGTCAAAAGGAGCTTTGATAGTAGCCAACTGAGTTAAGTATGACAAATCCAAGTATCACTATTGCAAGGAATGGAGTAAGAGCTAAATAAAGATATAGCAACAATAAAAAATGATGGAGCTAACTTGTCAAGGCCTATTCTTCAAAACCCTTATTAAACGCTTGCCATAGTTTAAGATATGCAATAAATGTTTGACAATGGAATTAACCTTTTGAGGATGACAATGATTAAATTGAGGTCTCCTTTTACCATGAAAAGATTGAATATTCTTTCTTTGGCCTATCATTATGATTTTTAAGTTTCCTCACTTGAGTTAAATATAATAGTCAAGTGTTTATACCAAAGATGATAGAGAAAATAATCATGAAAAGGAGAATATGAAGGTGATCAATGACAAGGCAGTGGCACATTTGACAGTCGAAAGAGTAGAGGAATGAATAGTGAACATCATGGTACAACTTATGATATAAATTAAGCCACATGGTTGATGTGCTTTGAATCCTTGCATCTAAAGGAAATTTTCTTAACATAAATCTTGCTAGGGAATTTCAATGTTGCCATTGTAGTTGGCATTAAAGCTGGTACCCTACAACATTGAAAATTATCCTTATATAAGAATTCCCTCCATCTTGTTGATTGGCTTGTAACACTCTTCATGGTGGCTATATGAAATCTTAATTATGATTCCTCTTCTACATTAGAGGGTTCATATCCTTGATCTGACTCTTAAATTATTAGAATCAAAATCACTAGCTTCCATATTCAAAATTCCCAAACAACATCTTCAATAAATTTATCTAGATCATTAGTAATAGTCTTACAAATTGGTTGCCAGTTCAAGTTCATTCTACTTTAATAATACTTTATATCCATGGAGTTCATCCATTCCTTAATTCCATCAAGTGAAGATTCAGGAATGGCGTACATATGGAATACATCTCACTTTAATTATTTGAAAACAATAGCCATATCAAATCCCTTTTTACCAAGTCCTACTCTCTCAAGGTTAACAATCTCAATTTCACTAATAGTGATTACTAAGAAAGATAATTCCACCAACTCTACCAAAAAATTTACCATAGGAACAATAAAAGTAGAGGATTTGAAAGGAACTCCATGAAAACCAAGCTCTCTAAATGGTATATAAAACTCTAGTTCAAAATATTTTAGATGAGTTTTCTCCCATAGCTCTCTTACTCACTTGAAAAATCCTTGAAACTATGTATTGATTTTATTTTTCCTATTCCTCTCTTCTTGTTCTTCCTTAATTTCATTGGTGCAGGAGCACCTAGGAAGCAATAGAGAGCACACTAGGCAAAATGTGGAAGTATAGAATGATTTTATGACTTAGATGTATGCCTTCAGGAATTTTTGTGGTTGGAATGATTTTTTCTAATAAGGTCATGTTGACCGTGGGTGAAAAACAAAAAGGTTCTAGTCCAAAGTTTAGGAATGGAGGTTTCTGCAATTATTGACATTTTTTGCAAAAAAATGCTCCTTTTGTGTTTGAGTGGCCAAGAAGGGCACATTGGAAAAATAACTATTGGGAAATCATATTTAAATATTTCCTCAACCTTTGTGCAAGGTTGAAAGTACGTTTGTATGGATTGTTTTGTTGGAAATTGAAGGAAAACAGGTTTTTGAGTGAAATTTTCTATTTTTTGGTCTGAAAGAAGGCTCTAATGGATTAAATCTGGTTTTGTGTTGTGTGTAGGATGTAGAATAAATCTAGTACAATTTTTTTTTAGCCTTTAGATAGTTCTTTCAATCGTTTTCTTGTCTCTTTGTAAATATTTTGGTTTCTTTGTGCTTGCTGGCCTAAAACAGGTAGTGTTGAGTAAATGGGCTGCTAGAGCACTTTTCCACCGTACAAACCATACGGCCTTTTGGAAATAGTGCCTAGAAACCATGCTTGTACATATGTTATTTGGTAGGTTTTTTTTGAGTGCAAGAGTTGCTAGCAAAGTGATGCCCTAGGCGAGCCAATGTAGGTCTGGCTAGGAAAAACTTGTTGTGCAAGTCACAAATCTTGTAGGGGTGCTAAGCCATTGAGGATTTTCTTCTTGGAGGAGGTAAGGTGGTGTGTTACCTTGTTACTACATGAAGGAGAAGGCTCCATCTGTCCATTTGGTGTGTAAACAAATTGGAAGTTTTCTAATTGTCAAGGGAAGGCTTAAAACCCTAGTTTTTGCTCCATTTCATGTTTGAGCTTTGTACGGACAGTGGAAGGCTGAGACTTCAAGAATATTTGAGTGTTTTCCATGTGAAACAAGAACCTTAGAAAAAGAGTGGGAAGTCCTTTTGAGATTTGTGAGTTCTAACCTATTTTGTAGGTGAAGGTGACCTAATAGGGGCTCAAGGGCTACTAGCCTTTCAAACCCTAGCTAAAGGATTGGTGAGAGCGATGGGAAGTTGAAGTCTTGGAGGTTGTTCAAACACCTTTGAAGGATAGTTTGAAGCCTTTTAAGACTTATCACTACCCCTGCAAGATTCGATGGAGTGTTGAGGAAGATTGGTCTTTAGTATAGTGTAAAGGCTAAGGAAGAGTTGTGGCAATGAACCAAGGTGGACTTGGTGGTTGGAGTTTGTGATAGAAGAGGGGTTGGTGAGACAAACCAGGGGCACCTAGTCATGAGTAGGGACCTATAGGTTAGATTGGTGAAGCAAAGCACCAAGGAGGTCTTACAAGGAAAGGCCTAGAGAAGGAATCAGTGATTGATTCCTCCAACCCCTCTCCCTATCAGATTGGTATCAGAGCAAGCAAAAGATTTGGGATTGATCTTGTATGTCAGAGAAAGAGTCTAGTGGTTCTAGCATCATGGTGACAAATTTTGAGTAGGCCAAGAGGGTTGAAGAAATAGAAGAAGACAATAGGGTATTGAGAGAGAAGTTAGACCAACTTGAGCAAGCACTTAATGTTATGTGGTTTGATGGAAGAATAGCAAAAGAAGAAGAGGTTGTTTAGGAGGATAGAATCCCTGAACCTGACCCTATATTGAAGGAGGATCCCTTCTTGAAAGCATTGAAGGCTTTGAGTGGAAAAGCACTTGAAGGAGTACTATTGTTTAGTGGAAAGATGGAGGCTGATTTAGTTATGGATTGGATAGAGGGAATGGAAAACCATTTTGAGTGTGATGGAGTCACTGAAGCACAAAAGGTAAAGGTGGCTAAATCAAGACTAAGAGGTTCTACCTTAACTTGGTGGAAATTCATTTAGATAGAGAGGGAGAAGGAAGGCAAGCAACCTATCTCTACTTGGAAGGGAATGGTTGCCAAGGTGAAAGAAGCATACCTACCTGAAGACTATGAAATTCAATTGCATAAGAGGAGACAGAGTTTGAGGCAAAGAGATCAGGATATGATTTCTTATACTGAGGAGTTTTAAATACTTTGCATGAGGTCCAATGTCACAGAGGATGAAAGTATCAAGGTGGCAAGGTATCTCAACGGTTTGAAGTGGAACATTCAAGAGGAGATGGTTCTCTTAAGCCCAAAAATAGTTCACCAATGTTATCAATTGGCATTAAAGATTGAAGAGAGGAGTAAGAGGAAGGAAGATTAGACTTCTAAGGGTAGAGGAAAACGAAGAGATCAAAGAGATCAAAGAGGACAGCATGTTGGCTACCAAGGTAGAGGCAATGACCAAAGAAACCAAGGAGAGCCAAAAATCATAGAGCATGGAGGTGAAACATCTACAAGAGGTGGATATAACCAGGGTAGAGGACCTCAAGGAGGTTCAAACAGAGGAAGAGGAGCAGGCAGGCAGGAGCCTTTCCTTGTATGTACCTGCTCTAGGTCTTTCCTTGTAAGACTTCCTTGGTGCTTTGCTTCACCAATCTAACATATAGGTCCCTACTCATGACTAGGTGCCCCTGGTTTGTCTGACCAACCCCTCTTCTATCATTCATCAAGATCATACATTGACCTTCTTGCCCCTCCTAAAGTTTGGACCACATCCATTACCTCCACATAAATTGGACATCCTTGGTCTTCATGGTTCCCACGTCGTGATATGGTTATGCAAATGAAAATGAAGAAAAGTAATCATCTCCTTATCCATTGGATGGAAGAATGCATGCTTAATGTTTTGATACATGATATTAGCTCTCTCTTCTTCTCTCATGGTTGAATATCAAAATCTAGTATGGTGGGCCTCTAGAGTTCTAGTCATCTTTCTTCCTCTTCCACCAAATGTTGTCCTAATCCACATGTCTTCTAGCCTAATTGGCTTTGTTTTTGAAAGCTGAAGTTTCTCCTAAGTCACTAGTGTAGCTCTCTCTACCTTTCCAAACTCTTTCATTGCTACAGATCATCTTTGGGATTTAGTCATTTGTACCACATGGTTGATGTGCTTTGAATCCTTGCATCTAAGGGGTTTAAAACCTTAGGGGCCTTAGATGAGAAAAGAAGTAATGTTTTTCTTTTCTTTTTATGTGAGGACCTAGTAGTGAGATAAAAGAGGACTGTATAGAAAAATGAAAAAAGAAGACATAAAAATTCATGGACCATACTATATCACCTACATGCTAGCTAACAAGAACATGAATGTAGTAGATTTAGGTATGATAGGGGTATTGCAAGGTATATTTGAGGAATATATAAGAATGAAGAAGAATTCAATGGATCAAATTAGTGTCAAATGTTTTCCTAAAAGATCTCCTACACCCTATTAGGGAATTTAATCATTTATAAGAATTTTCCACGTCCTATGGGAAAGTTTGAGGAGGCTCCAATAGTTGAGAGTTTAATGAGTATTTATAACTTCTTTCCAAGCAATCATGATTAGTTAGAGAACATATAGGGAAACTTGATGAGCTATGCAACAAATGAAGAGAATATAGGGTATTTTGACCTAGTCTTAAGCATCTCCAAGCATCTAGGAGATATTGAAGGAGTCTTGGCTGGTAGATAGGGTTGAGGATAGAAGTTTTATTTTTGGTTACATTGACATCATGTAGGACATCCATAGTCTTATTCTTGGTTACGTTGACATCACAAAAAAATATATAGGATGGAGTAGAATGTAGGTCTACCTTTGTTAGTTCCATGTTAAATTTTTATTATATATAGCTTGCTAGTGTAGGGAATTCTAGAAAACAATAATGGTAGGACCATTCTTAAAAGATTTCAAATAATAACCTAGTGAACCCATATACTCTTATGACTATATATACACAAATCTAGATTAAACTTAGAATTCATTAACTTTAAGTTCTCTTTATTCTATATTACCTCAATGAAAGTTTGAGCAAATCTACTTGCACTTGGAGGTGTTTCCTTGAAACCTCCAACAACACCCTGTTCAACATCCAAAATCACATATTAAAATACCATTCGTAAAACAATGCTATTAACACATGTAATACATTTATAATTGTTTACTAACTTTACATATCCCACCGATAGGTGTACTGCAAAAATAAGTAGGTGGATGACTGGTGTATCCAGTCTCTACACTGTGACTCTGCAATTTTATTAAAATAATAAAACTAAATTAGTTAATCTTGCATTTCACAATTGAAATTTAATAAACTAAATTCAATGAACATGTTCAATTTTACCTAACTATCAATACCATATGCATCATGCAGAATGTCAGCCGCCCTCTCCATCCCCATAGATGCATATGGATCAGGCTGCGTAGAAGCATATGGATCTTGCGTAGTACCCTCCTGAGGGCCGGTAGGGTCATACGAACAAGTGGCTCCGCAAGATCGACACACATGGCCTCAAAGGCCACCACCTGAAGACTCCCCTGGATTGCGCTGTACAATGGGGCTAGTGTGGTGGATGACACTCCGAGTCAAGGATGTGATCACCTGCAAAGTCTCTACATCAACACTCTCCTTTGCAACTGCAGGCATCACAATCTACTCACGAGGTGGCCTAGCGAGAGGTCGTCTCCCTTGTCGTGTAGGATCCGGCTGTGCACTAGGCCTATCCTATGCTGACCCCCCACCTCTCCGCTAAAACTCCCTCATATCAAAATAATTCAAGATTTGGTTCAATACAAACTCACAGTATAATTTCTTAAGAAAATATTGGGGGACTTCACAGTTATTGCATGGTGGGTAATCAAAGACCATATACCATCTGTCATAAAAATGGTTCCTAATCTCTTGGTGGTGGCACCAATGAATAGGAAACCTCTTTGCATTGAGGGTGAGATTTTGATTTGTTCTAGGGTCAGTGAATAAAGAGCACAAATCGCCTTTAGTAATCTTTAAATATTTTACTTGTTTATATGATAATTTGTCTGCATAATATGCCCTCGATGTTTGCCTCCTATTTTTCCATCCAGATATTTGTTGAGTAATTGCATCTACATTTTTTAACAAATCCTTCAATGAATCTGCTAGATGTATTCTTTATGTGGTTGAAGAATTTTTATCACTCAACCTACTAATAAGATCCTCAACTTCTTTTCTATTGTTTTCAATTTCACTCCTCAAATTTTCTTGAGTGCCAGGAGGGTATTGAGAGAATGATGGGGGAGGTTGATTTTGTTGTTGAGGCTGATTTGGTTGAGGATTTTCCTCCTCTTGTTGAGGATTTCCTACAAATTAAAAAAAAAACATTCATTTCTAAACTAAAACAAACAAAATCTATTTAAAACTAACAATTTCAAAACAAATACCAAACAATACTTACCTCTTGCATCTCTTCATCGTCGTGGCACCATATTTGTGAAGAAATCCAATTTCTCTTAATGAATTTTGAAGAAATCACCTCTCCAAGAATGCGAGCGCGTATAACAGGGTTTTTGGCCGTGGGCAGAGCTAAAACACAGAAAAAATGAAATGAGAAATGATATTTGGATTTGCTTCTTTTTTTTCTTTTAAAAAGAAATAACGCAAGCATGTTATAATGAGAACACGTTATAATGAGAACGCGTTATAACGTGAATGCGTTATAACGTGAACGCGTTATGTCTTGTTTTTTTCTTGTTTGGCCACAAAAGTGCGACCATCTTGGTGCACTTACCCTGACACAAAATTCAAAAGCATCCACCTCAACTATTTCAAAAGATCAAGAAAATTGCACAACACATTTCGATGAGGTTGATTATGAACAACCACCGAATCCTAAAGAAATGAAAAAAAATTATGGAAGAGGTTATGAACTTATAAAGCAACTTGGTTACAGTGGAAAAGGATGTGGTACTAGAGAACAAGGTATCTTTTTTCCAATAGAACCTAGCATGCAAGATACAACTCGTGGTCTTGGTTATTTTCCTTTGATAGAAATACAAGTGTAAAACAAGCCTTCACTTAATATCAACACTCTTACAAAAGATTCTCGAAAACCAACTTTAACATTAGTGCCTCCTGAATTGATAGACACTAGTGGTCTTGATTGTTATCCTTTGAAATAAATGAAAGAAACAAAGAAATATTTGCTTAATGTCAATGTCATCACACAAAACACCAATTTTGAATTTGATAGATTTTACACCCTCCTTTCAGGGAGAGTACAAAATCTCACAATCTAAAGAGTCTTGTGTAAGTATGATATCTGATACTAAGCAAGAGATATCTTTGTCACAAAATAATGAAATATCCTCTACTATTGATCAAGAGAGTATCTTGTCAAGAATCCTCCAAGATCATTTGATATCTTTCCCTCCAAGAACGCAAACGAAATTCTCTCACAAGAATTCATTTTGTGCAGATCATAGAGTTCATGGTCATTCTACTAATGAATGCAAGGCTTTGAGTAGTAAAATACAACATCTTAAGGAGTTTGGTGCTCTTCCTTATGTGGGGGTACTTAATTCCTTTAATTGAGACTTATTTTCACTCTAGCATGCCTCTCATCAATCATTTTGGCTCATTCTTGTCTTGCACTAAGTGGGGGCAAGGGGTTAGGTATCCTTGTCCTCGTATGCCACTTGTCTCTTTTGCTAGTTGACCACATTTCATGTATATATAAGAGCAAGCTTTGGATGTGGATGACATGCCTTAAGTTGGATCGCATGTGATGTATTAAGTTTTGGGGGCAACCCCTTCCCTTTTTTATGGCATAGCTTTATTGGAAACATATGACTTGGCATTGGGCTTTCCAAATAAGCTCTCATGTCTTCTAATTTAAATCAATTTCTCATAGCAGTGGTGTTAGTAACCACTTTAAAGTGGGGCAATACATCAACACTCATATTTCATTGTATGATTTTCTTTATTCTTATGACACGTTCTTTTCTTGGTGGTGTCATTGGGCTTGATTTCCTCCAAGAGTGTGATATTTATTTGACTTGTCCTCTCTTGGAGACATTAAGCACAATGTTCCCCTAAGATGAGACCTTCACATAAACAAAGGAAAATTCCCTTTTACAATTTTTTTACATTACAAAAGAATTACATTGTGGTGCCTTATTTAAGTTGTCAATACGATAACTTTGTTATGGTTTGTATAATGAGAAGTTGATACACTAGCATGACATTCACATTATGTGGTGGGAAGCTGATACACTAGCATGACTTTCTCACTAAACCACTTCTTTGGGAAAACTCACCTAGTGGAAAGACCGAGGTTCCACTATGCCATAGTGAGCAGCATATGTTACTGACAAACAACCCTATTCCACATCATGTTGGAATGGTTGTGCTTGATCCTTTTGTTTTTGTTTTTTTTGTTTTTTGTTTTTTTGGCCTTTGATAGGGTACGATTATGTATCTTTGTTATTTCTGTATACGTAAGTGTCTTTAATATCTACTTTAGTGTGAGCTTTACATGGGGTTATCCTCTCACTAAAGTGGTGGCAAAATGTAGTGTAAAAAAAAGTAATCCTTTTTCACACTTAATTTGGATAATTGACATAAAATTGAATTAATTATGTCTTGGAGTGTTGTTGTAATGTGTTGTACACATTAACATCATTCTAAGGTATTTATTTAATTAAAATATGCCTTAATTGATCCTTTGCAGGAGTGTTGAAAAGTGTTGTAACACACTTTCACATTTATCTAGGATCCCCTTAATCAATGGTGGTTAATTTAGGTTAATTGATCATTTTAATTCAAATTCAAGCCCCCTTTTCAAGGATCCATCCCAACACTCCATAATCATATTGTATGGCATTTAATTTGGAAAATTTGGTGTCTTGAAAAGTGTTGCTAGGACCCTTTCGCCTTTACTAGTGCAAGGTGTCCTCTCCACATAGGACATGCCTTTCTTTACATTTCTCAGGTGGATTTTTGATGTTATTTCACCCCCCCCCTGAAGCTTATAATTTTGGTGGGAACCTTGTAATTTTAATACCCAGATCTGAGGTCGGCTTGAATTCATTGAATTTGGAGGTTAATCTCTCAATTTAGTATAAATAAGGGGTTAATTCACATTATTTCACCTAACAACTTTTAGAGAGCATCCTTACAGAAAACCAGAGTTTACAAGAGCATTTCAAGAGCATTGATAAGGCATTTCAAGGCTGATTATCAATAGTTTATTGCAAAAATTCAAGATCATTTCATCATGTCAAGGGTTTTATGCATTCATGCATGTTGTTGAGCCAACATGGTTGATGTAGCATTGAAGATACTTCTTACAAGAATCTTTTCACATCTATTTGAGATCAATATCTACATTCCCTATGACCACTTCATGTTAGTTTACAAATTTTTATTCCAAGACAACATCCAAGGTATCATCAATTGCATATTTCATGTTTCATGCTTCTATTTCATTATTTCAACAATTGGTTTAATTATCTAAAAGGGGTTTGATCGAGGTGAACCCCTATCACCTAAAAAAAAAAAAAATTCTCCTCTTGAATGTGCATTTGTAGGATTTAGGTTGAAGAGAAAGATTTGGAGAAAAGTTGCAAAATTTGCCAAGTTGCAAGGTTGCCATTTATAGTGCAAGAACAAAGAAAGGATGCTACATAATTTATTTTAGGCTTTCGGGAGCTGATAATAAAGGATCTAGAAGTACAAAAATCAAAGAAAATGATCCTAAAATTAGTTTTCTAAAATCCTAAAAGGACCCATTCACCACTAAAGGCGAATGAGTCCTAAGTAGGGCTTGAAGTAGTGAAAACATGGGATATGGGAGTGCAAGCTGAGAGGAATCAAACCATGCAGTCATTTTTCAAAACCCTCACATGGACCCATTCACCATTGAAGGAGAATGAGTCCTCTGTAGCTCAAAAAAAACTTATTGGCCAGGTACACATCTTTTTATGCTCTAAAAACCCCCCTCATAGTTGCTATAATAGGCAGGGTTTTTTTTCTGATTGTTATTTGCATGTTTTAGCCCTCATAATTGAATGTTTTAATAAGAAAAATAAATTAGTGGTTTATCATCTTGTTCATTCATGGTGGTAAACCCTAACTTTACTATTAAAATTTTTGGTGAGCCC